>JAWNNQ010000261.1:0-109118 GCA_035044765.1 Leucophenga montana
AACCATTGCTGTTGACACTTTAATTGCTTGTTTTGTTGTTGTTGTTGTTGTAGGGCGACGTGTGAAACAACAACAACAAAAATACGAAACAATTCGCTAACATGCTGCAAGCATGCGAATTGAATATAATTTTCACTTTATTACGCTTATAAGAATTTATTAAATTTATTTATTATTTATTTTTTTTGCAATTTATTCCCTTTTTCTTTTGCTGCTTGCTGCACCACACTTTCGCTTTTCTTTTTGAATAAGACTTTTGTTGTTGTTGCTTTTTTGCTATTTTCTTTTCATTTTTCTTTTTTTTTTGCAAACTGCGCCGCCTCTACGTATGCGCTCTCGCTTGCCTTTGTGTTAGCGCTCTTTGTTTATGGCAAAAGACAGTGATAGTGAGAGAGCGAGAGCGAGAGAAGCGCATATTATGTTTAATTAGTAATTAGTTATAAGCGCATATTTACAACAACAACAACAACACTTGTCATCGACTAGTTGCACACATACACTCACACACACACAAACGCGCGCGCGACATACTACAGATGAATGATGCTGCCGCGCGTCTGTCCGTCAGTCCAGCCGTCCTTTCTTCTCAAGACGCCTATTGACCACTTTATATATTATTGTCACTTTATATTTAAAATTTTTTTTATTTTTATTAATTACTGCATTTTTTCGAATATTTTTCGATTTTTTTTTTATCACTTGCTGAGCGCCAGCGCAGAAAATCAATACATTTCGGCACCGTCTGTCTGGCCAATAAATAAAAACGGCATTGTTGTTGTTATTCTTGTTGTTGTGGTTCAGGGGGAAAACGCTAAAACCGCCACTGTTAACGTTTCTTGTGTGGAAAACTCATCCACTCGTCGGCGTAAGGGGATAGGGTAGCCAGCGTGCGAAAGTGAGAGAGAGAGAGAGTAGTACGTGCCGTACGAGCGTAAAATTGAGAAATATTAAAATAGACTCGGCGTATAGCGTATTCAGAACCGACCGGGACGGTGTCCAATTGGAACTGAAAATTGTTTGTTGTGTCGTATTGCCGCTTCTTCTTTATTTCGTCATGCACAGTGCAGCAGTAACATAAACACTGCTGCCTCTTCTCCGTTTGCTATGCATATGTTAGCAATGTTTATACGGTGTAGAGCATGTTTGACACATTCGTTCGTTTGTCAAAAGTTTTAATGACAACTGTACAGCAAATTCTGTACAGCTTGATAATTATATGAAAATTTAAATATTGTTTCTGAATTATTTACTTATTACCGTTTAAATGGTACTAAAACTGTTATTTATTCGTAGATTTTGTTTCTATACAAAGCGAAAACAAGTAAATTTTAAATTTCACCGCGTTTAAAGTAAAATTAAATTTTTTTTTTTTGTTTGGTTCATTCTGACAAAGGCTATGTGGAAAATACATGTTCGAATGCATTTTGGTTTGCTAGATGAGTTGTGTTGTCATTTTCTACAGAAAATTGAATATAGAAAATCCAAGAAAATATCAGTAAGGAGCATATTATTTTCTACATCAGTGCAAGAGTTCAGATGCTAGCAGAGTTAAAGGCCATGGTAGCATAAAGATTAAAGTAAAAACAAGATTCTCGAGATTCTCTGCACATTGTTTGAGGCTCCTTATATGATCTATAGATTAAAATCTTTAATGGTTCGATCTGATCTCGGCATATTTTATTAGAATTGATAAAATATATTAATAAAAATGGAAACACAAAATTTTCATAGAAAAACTTAAAACTGAGGAGGTTTGTAAGTGGTCCAATCTAGGCATATATGGAATATTTTGTAAGGATTGACGTAAGATACGCTAAATTTGGAAGTTCTGGCTTAATTAAGTTAAGAAAAAAAAAACTCCATTCAAAAACTTAAATATTGGAGGCAACTCCTTATATTGGTCCGATCTGGACCTATGCGATATATTTTATCAAAATTTATGTTAGATACACTAAATTTGGCATTTTTTAGCGTTATTAGTAACAAAACGAAAAAAATGTTCGTACAAAAACTGAAAAATGGGTTCAGATTTGTATGGGTTATGATGGGTTATGATGTTAATATAATACTAATACCAAAATCTCTTCGTTCAAACAGACGGTCAGACGGACGTGTCCATATCGACTCCGATACTGATCAAGAATATATATTTTTTATAGAGTTTGCCACACCTCCTTATATGGGTACAGGGCGTAACAAATCCTTAAATAGTTTTATTGAATGTGAAGTACTCACTGTTGCTCAATGTCAGAAAGCTAATTAAATTATCCGTCCCCATACCTCCATTCAAATAAAGCGCCATAAGGGTTATTTTGGGGCGCAGATTCCAAAATTTCTAATTTTTTTTCTTAGGAATCATTTAGAAGATATCAGAACCAAAGATGTTCGGCACTATTTCATTTATTTGCTCATATCTCTATCTCATCATTATTCGATTCGCATATATTGTATATCTTGTTCATCTTTTTTAAATTGTTTGCATATCTTGTTCATCACTTCCCGCACCCAAGTTCGGAAGGTAAAAGCCGAAATGGGCACGCAGAAAATGCATTTTAACCTGAAATTGGAAATATCAATTCTTGTTAAATATATATGTAGTTCGCATGTTTGTACTACTCATACATATGTACGGAACGAAATTACAGTAATCCTACGGGGTCGTTCTCATTTCTGTTGTTGCCCAAAAAACAGCTTTGTTGGTGTAAATTAGTTTTAGAAGAAACACTCCTTTAAATATAGTTTGGTTTCCCGGAATTTCCCGAACATTATTCGCGTGAATAATTTCTGTACGTTATGGAATTATTTGTGTTAAATTTCCAGAAGTATGAAACCGGAAGTATGCGATCACCACAGATGACCTAGTGATAAGTCTAACCGGTAAATTTGATTTTAGATTGCAGAGCAAAGCATACCTTTAGGCTGCTCAAGTCTACATTATGCGTTGGTCATCTGCTGAACTATTCCACACTGATCAAAAATTCATTCAAATTTTTTAGAACTTTGACAATTTAGACAGAATTCAGAAGAATTCAGTATTGAGCTAAACTATCATGAATAGGCACTTACAGGGCTCTGTGATTACTTTTAATTTTTGGTTGACTATGTGTTAATACCCTAACTATTATAACTGATATCATCCACCTAGGAGTTTTGGATGTTAAATTGTTTTTTTTTATTATGGTCTTTTCCAGTTTTCGATGAAGCAATAATCAATGTTTTATCTTGCATTCTAATAGAAAATCAGTACAAACATTTTTAAAGCGTTTACTTTTGACGCATGTACATCGATTTATCAG
The DNA here is from genome assembly GCA_035044765.1 of Leucophenga montana. Lineage (NCBI taxonomy): Eukaryota > Metazoa > Arthropoda > Insecta > Diptera > Drosophilidae > Leucophenga > Leucophenga montana. Next base: position 3,297 of record JAWNNQ010000261.1, read on the forward strand.
ATATAGATTTTTCGATGGTCGATAATTTCGTGACACCCGTTACTTTTTTCATTTATAGATTCATTTTTTGCCATTACTCGAATAAGCATAAAATGTATAAAAAGCTACTACGTGTCTCACAACAACTTTTTCAATGGCGGTGGATCTAATTTTTGATCTGATCAGTAGAAGTGGTTTAAAATGAGTTGCAAGATTTGAACAACGTATTTGTTTGTAATTTTTTTTTTGTTTTGTGGCCAATTTGTATCGTTCTTTTTTAGAAGCGGTCAAGCGTATTAATCCCGTAGTTTCTATCTGCAAGGACAATGATGGAAGTCTGTTTACAGATGCGCAGGAATAACTGAGACTATGGACTAGAAGTAACTTCTCTAACCTACTTGGGGACCACCACCAATTGATCTTGGCTCCCTTGTAGGGCCAGCGGATTATAACGAGGTGGACTAAGTAATTGAAAAGCTGAAGAATAACAAAGCTGCAGGTTTCGATGAGCTGCCAGCTGAGTTATTCAAGACCGGTGGCGAAGAGTTGGGAAGGCTTATGCACCAACTCTTATGCAAAATATGTGTTCTTTCTCTTGATGGAGTACATCCTACGCCACTGCCCATACGTAGAACGGTCGGGCACGATCTTCCATAAGGAAGTGATTCCCCATTCCCATGCCCCATCGTATATCTGGGAACAGAAATTACCAGCGAGAACAACGTCAGCCTAGAGATCACACAACATTAAATTTCAGCGGCTGCACTGGGCTGGTCACCTCATCCAGATGAACCCCGAAGCTCCAGCACTAAATGCTTACGACGGAAACCTGAACTTGATTGGTGGACGGCGTCAGACAGGACGTCCGAGCTTAAGATGGCAAGATGCGTCTTCTTTGGAAAAAAGTTTGGTGGATAAAGTGGCGATACATTCGGAATATATTGCTGGAATTCATCGACGATGATTCGTTAGAGAAAATATATTTCATATATACATTTCTTACATCCTTAGATTAAATTCCTTTAATAATAAAATAATCTATAGTTTATACAACTTATTGATTCACATAGGAGTTATTTTGAAAACCGCTGCTTAAGACGAAGCAAACGAAGTTTTTGAGAACTCACCATCTCTAACAACATTAGAAGTTCAATACGGCATAATTTAAATTAAAAATGATGCAACAGTCACCGTCCATGGAGCCCGATTTCGAGCCGTGTTGAAACCACGTGAACAAGATCTGGAAGGCCTTTTGTTCAACAAGATAACACCTCATTTCATGCTTCTGGAACAACCATTCTCTTATTGAGCGAATAGTTTGACGACAATATAATCTATAGTTTGGCTCGCACGATTTTGTGATTGGACCTCCAGGATGCAGTTCGTCAGACATTCAGAAAAATAAGTAGTTTTAAGGTTTACTGAAAATATCTTTATTCACATTCGATTCCGTGACTAAGACTAGTTTTACATTATACAACTTAAAGCCTAAACAGATACATATTTACAATTATAAGACTAAATTTGATTTTTATTTGCTCTTTACTCCTTAGGACTAAACGCGTTTTGAGGTTCTACAACTAAGTGACTTACATTAGGCAGATCGTAAAAATTGACCTAGTTTTAATTACATACTCGTATATTGTTTTTAATCGTTTGTTCTTTTTTATTTTTTCTCTTTTTCTCACAAACAATTTTAACATTGCATGCGAAAAATTCTCAATTCAATTCAACTTATAAAAGGTTTTGTTAGGGATTGGGGATGGCATAAGCCCCGATCTTAGAACTAATTTGTAGCATTTGTGTTTTCTTCTTTGTCTATTTTACGTATCAAAAACGATTTATATATAATTTTTTATTTTGCTTTTTTTTTCGTTTATCTAAAATTATGGCTTAATTTTGAAACCGTTCTACCAATTTGTGAATCCAAGCGTTTCTCAGCTGGTTTCAATTACGCAATACCTATTTATTTTACGTATGTATGTATGTATGTATGAATGTATGTATGTGTGGATCCAAAACCATTTGAAGATTTGAAGAGGCGAAGGCGAAAGATTTGCTTGAGTTTGATCGGGATCGGATGATGCGTTTGCATGGCATTTTGCATTCTTTGCCACTTCCAGTGACGGCGTTTGGCTTCACGTTATGCTTTGGGCAAATTTTGCACATTATTATTGTTGTGGCGGCATTTTTTAGTTTATTTTCAATTTGTTTGACATAATTGCCGCCGCCATTGCGGTCGCCATTAGTTGCTCGTTGTTGTTGTTGTTATTGTTGTTGCTGTCGCTGAAGTCCTTCTTCGGCGCCACTGCTGCGGTTAGTGCGCAATTCTGTTGCATTATTGCTGCCTGCGCCGCAAGTGCCTTCTGATCCTTCGCCTTCTTGTAACTCTGCATATAGAAGTTCATGAATAGGCAGAAGAAGATCGATGAATTTAGCAACAGCAACGCTGAGATGAATTTTGAGAACTGGCACTGGCTGCTGAAGAGTGCGCGTATTGTATGAACTATGCAGAGTACAAATTGAGCCTGGAATTCAAAATGATAAAACAGAAAAATAGAGATATGGTGTAGAGCATTAGTGTATTACAGCACAATATAGTTATAAAGTTTACAAATGGGTGTTTCTGTGGGCGTGTCAAACGTGGGAAGCGTTGATAGTTGCAGCACACAAAAACGTTTTCAAATGAAACGTGTGCGAAATATTCACAGAGGGATAGAAACGAAAAACTGCAAGTCACCAATTAATGCATTCAAAATAAGATTTGTTTGAGTGTTTTAATAAATAAATATATTTTTGTAGCTGGGAAAACCTTTAGTTTAGATTCTGTATGAAATCTGGAAAGTTTTTTCATGAGGAATTGAAAACAGGGAAAATTTTTCTTTGATAAAATAATATTATTAGCAGGTAAGCTAATAAAAGCTGAAGTTTCGAAATGAGACTATAATATTTCATTCACACGATTTACCTAGTTGTTCAGTTTTGTCATCTAATTTTTTTTTGGCATCTAATATTATTATACAACAAATTAAAATAGAACATGTTCTATTTTTCATCTGGCACCATTCGTCTTAATGTCATGTCATGTGGCAAGGTTGTCACATTTCTGTTGTTGTGGTGATTTTTAGTACGATATGAACAAAAAACAGCTGATGAAATTGACATTTACATTCGAGTATCAGCGAACATGATTTAAAAGAGTGGATCTTTTGCACTCGGGGCTAACACGCATCTTGCCAATTTTAACAGCTACCAACCCAACATAAACTAAATTTAAAAACTTTCGAAGCATTATATGGCCCGTGGCCCGTGATCCTACAGAAAGTCACCATGCCAAGTTTCAAATCAATATCCCAAGGGACTAGTTTGCGATTTTACAGACAGGAGGAGGAGGAGGAGGAGATAAAAAGACGAATTAGCTTAAGATATTAGATACATCACCGACACGAGACAGAAAAATATTAGTTAGATTGATTCGTCTATTCCGGAGGTCTATAAACTATACGTATCTGGCGGATGATTACGTTATTTTTCCTATTCCTATAAAAATTAAGGAACCAATTCAGTGTTGGTCAGTTCTGTGACGTGAAATTATGTTCAAGATAAATGTTTCTTTGAAAAGCGCATCAACCTTTCGATTGCCTGGTTTTCAATTATTTTCTATTCTCTTCAGGTGTTTCGGATGTACACAAAGTAGCATTTCATGCATGTCAAATTTTAGCTCAATCAAAAAAGGTGAAGTAATTGAATAATAAGTAGAAAACAGAATATAAGTTTATAAAAAATCAAGCTGTGGAAAGATAGAGACAAAGGGAATTATGCAAAAGTCTATTATTGCTTGCTGAAGCAATAATAGACTTGAAGTGCTCTCTCTCTCTCTCTCTCTCTCTTTCCCTTTTTATTCGCATCATTGTTTTAACAAGCTGTTATAATTCAAATTTTTTTTGTAAAATTTGTTATAACTTTAAACTTTTATTTAAAACTTAACAGCACTTATAATTCACAATTAGTTTATACATATTCTGTCACAAATTTTTTGCTGATCTGTTGTTCGACAACGATAATATTTATACAATACGCTGCCAGTATACAAAGTAGATGTCAAAAAGGAAGCTAACCCGCGTATTGTATGCGAGCAGTCCGACACTTATGTTGATTTTTAGGATTGTGGAAGTGAGTAAGTGGGTGACAGTTCCAATCAGACTTCATCTGCCTGAGATTTCTTCAATTTGTGGGAAGGATGTGTGCTTGGCCTTGGCCGTTTGGCAAAACGGAAAGAATATATCAAAATTTATTGGTCAGATTTGGTCAGAGTATACTCGAATAAGCATAAAATGGATAAAAAGCTACACTCTTACTACGTGTCTCACAACAACTTTTTTCTTTTTTTTTATGCATAACGAATCTTATAATTCTTATACAGTTTATGCTCAAAACACAAGAACTCAGCTGAATTTATTGGGAGAATGTTGTTAATTTTTTGATTATTTCAATTTTGTTTTGTTGTATTTTTCTCTTTTTTTCTCTTTTGTAACATATGTTATTTTATACTAAACACTAGAGCTGGATTATATGCGTTAACTAACTTCGAGCATTTAATTCTTGTCGCTTTGTTTTGTGAACGAGACAGTCAATGGCGGTGGATCTAATTTTTGATCCGATCAGTAGAAGTGGTTTAAAATGAGTTGCAAGATTTGAACAACGTATTTGTTTGTATTTTTTGTTTTGAGGCCAATTTGTATCGTTCTTTTTTAAATTTTTCCCAGTTTGGTATAGATTTGATTTTTGTTTACTATCGTTTATTTGTCACCAGATGTTTAGGTGTTGTGTGAAAGAAATGAAGCTCAAAAGGTCGAGCGTATTAAGCCCGAAGTTTATATTAGCAAGGACAATAATGGAAGTCTGTTTACGGATGCACAGGAATAACAGACTATGGACTAGAAGTAACTTCTCTAACCTACTTTTGGCGACCACCACCAATTGATCTTGGCTCTCTTGTAGAGCCAGCGGTTTATAACGAGGTCGACTAAGTAATTGAAAAGCTGAAGAATTCGATGAGCTGCCAGTTGAGTTATTCAAGACCGGTGGCGAAGAGTTGGGAAGGGTTATGCACCAACTCTTATGCAAATTATGTGTTCTATCTCTTGATGGAGTACATCCTATGCCACTGCCCATACGTAGAACTGTCGGGCACGATCTTCTATAAGTGAAGTGAGAGTAGAAAGCCTGCTTCTGGTGACGTTTTATCAGTTCGCCGGATGGTTACAAAAGATGTACTTTTGCAATTGACATGCACTATAATTTGTTGACAGGAAAACGACAAAAATACTGCTCGAAGAACAAAATTAGGTGCTCTAATACTGTCAGCAATATACAGAATTAAGAAAGGAATCGACGTAGCCGACCAGAAATTGACCGTTTATGATTTCAACCAGAGACTTTCTAGTCCCTCTTGGTGAAAGTATGCTTTCAGAAGGCAATAAGATACATGAGACAATGCCAAGTCGCAAGGGGTGATTAACTTCCAAGCGTACAAGAAGTGACAGCCTCAATGTTGAAGATCACTTGTTACTAGAGCAAGGAAAGCATGTCACTTGGCATTCAAATGCGCACAAAGATATTGTTTTCCCTCTGGAACAATGCTTGTTCTACAAATAAAATCAATAATTTCTTAACTACAACTTTACTAAATAAAATTAAAACATTGAAAACTATTTTATTTGTTTTTCAAATTGCCAAACCTTATTGGAATTTGGATCCCTCGTAATATGCTTATTCGTGTTATATGTCTTGGGATAAAAAAGCGATTTCAGGATTTTTGAGTATGCAGAACATATTTTTCTAGCTTAATCTCTTAGAATTCGGTTCTTAAAATTAAACTCCGGCCCGAAAGGGCTAAGGTCTGAGTTGTTCAAATTTTTTTTCTTTCTAACCTAGAGAGCATCTGAGTCGAGTTTCAAAACAATTTCTTCAAAACCTAACAGATTAGCACGGATATTTGCATTTTGACAGATGGATCTAGGATCTTAAACAAAGAGGTGTTATTTAAGAAACATTAAACAATATCCTACACAACTGATGTTGGGAATAAGACGCTCAACAACTTCTTCATCAGTATAAAGTACCATATCATCGTAGATATAAACATCAAATCGCAGTTTCTCGCTTTCATTGACCGATTATCCGAGTTGGACAAGTTAAATAACATCAAGATACACAAGTATAAGTATCAAGCATGATTATGGGTGTGTTAGCGTTCGATTGAGGGTTCGCAATACAAAAGTACAAGTAAGCTTCTTGAGCTACATTACAAACATGTATCTTCTTGAGGTTTTTGTTGTTGTTGTTGTTGTTGCTTATATGACCTACAAAATACATATATACGTTGGTCAACCAAGCGATGCAAGTTTCCATTAACACTGCGGTGTAAAAACGCGACGCATATGCGCACAAAACCCCACTGAGCCTATTAGATGTTTCAGTTGTTGTTGTTGTTGGTTTTCCTGCTGCTGGTACTATTGTTGTTATTGGCAACAACAGCAACAAGTTGTTGTAGTATGAACAACCAAAAATACATTTACAAATGTATCTATGTGTATACATAGAATACGTTGAAAGCTAAATTTCAACGCTCAAACGCTTCATTGCACGCTCTCGGCTGCATTGAATTTACACAGATACAAATACACACACACACATAGCTATGTATGGATAAAGGCGACAAGTGCATGTATCGTACAAGAGCAACTGTTGCTGCTGCTGCTGCTGCTGCTGCAATGAGCACAGATTGCGTAATGTGAGAGTGGCCAACACTAGCAGCAACAGCAACAGCGATTGATTATCAGTATATGTACAAGGTCTATTTCAAAAGTTCCACAAATTTAATATAACTAGCTTTTATTCAATGATTCGCTCGAGTGTAGGGTATTTGTTATGAGACAGACACTGATCATAAACACAGAAGAGGGCATCATTCTTGCTGTACTAAGTCTTGCTATACTTTTTCGATAAAAACTATTGTGAATGACTATCGCAAATGGTTAGATAACGATTTATGTGACGCTCAGTTTGTGGCATTAAAACTAGCGTTCTCGTTAGTTCGCAAATGTTATCTTTAACGAATATTAATAAAGAATCCACAACAGAAATGCCCAATCGGTCAACGTAGTGCAGTTCTTTTATCAAATTTTATTAGCCTAACTTAGGAGAATTACTCATAGAAGCGTTGTATCGTTCGTGCGGAGAATTGGCGAGAGTTATACTAACGAGACTCTCGTTTCTTTGTCCACTGGTACGTTTTTCTTACCATGTATGTGTAACTGTTATCGCTGTTGCATTTGTCTCTCAATGCACTCTCGCGACTTCTCTCTTTCCTTTTGACTTAGGCTTTGTGTTGCATTCGTAAGTATAACGGTAAATTGTGTATTTTTCATAGTAACAGCTGATTTTGGTAGTTTCAGAGAGGTAAGATATTTGTCAATAGTAATCAGTTTATATTGCCTTGAGTTTTAGAAAAAAAGACCTTGTTTTTATTGTGTTGAATATGCCATATTCTGTGTTCTCTAAGCAGTATTTACCGAAGAGTTTAGTTCACTGATTTAAATGAGTGAAAAGTACAGTTTATGGTGACAATGGTCTAACTGATGAATGATGTAGGTAGTGTTTTCGACGTTTCAAGAATGGTGATTTTCAGCGTTGAAGACAAGCATCTGAACAGCCAATATAATTCGAAGATAAAAAATTGAAGGCATTATGACGATCCGAGTAAAACGCAAGTGGAGTTTGCAGAATCACTGGGAGTGACTCAACAAGCAGTTTCTATACGATTGATATCCACGGAAATGATACAAAAAAAGGGCAAGTGAGTGTCTTTTGAACTGAAACCGAGAAACGTTGAAAGACGGTTTTTCAGTTAGGATCAGCTGATTCAAAGGCAACAAAGAAAGGGTTTTTTATATCGAATTGTGACTGGGCATGATGATGTTATATAGAAGAAAAAAATACTACGCTATTCCTGGTCAATCGTTGTCTGGCGGGTCCAAAAGGGTGTTCTGTACGTTGAGCTGCTACAAACTGGCGAATTCATTACGGGCGATCGGTAAAGGCTACAATTGATTCGTTTGGGACGAACAGTACAAGAAAATCGACCGGAATACGAGCAAAGATATGACAAAATTATTCTGCAGGACAACACTCGGTCTCATGAAGAGACATTTTTTCGAGATGGAATTCTAATAGTGCCTGCGAGGTGGGAACAACTTGTAACCAGCGATGAAAAATATTTTGATTAATCCTTTTATTTATTTTGTTCGGAAAGAAGTGCATTTTTTACCACAAAAAAACGTAAAATTTTGCAAACATAAATTTTAGTTTAAAAGATTTTTTTTTTTTTAAATAGTTCCGGGAGTTTTGAAAGAGGTCTTGTGCTTGTGTGTTTCTTGGCTTTGTATGTAAGTGCTGTACAAGTTTGTTGGTGCGTTATTTAGTTCAGATATGTTGCACTTGCAACATGACTGCAAAAAATGTAATGAAATCGAAAGTGTTCGGGTTTAAGCCGTTGCGGTTTGTCCACTGACCGTGCTTCGGAATTGCAACGCACGCACCCAGTCAGTCAGCCAGATAGACTTTCAGACAGCTTGACGGATGGACGAGCATGCAGATAGACAGACGGACAGACAGACAGACAGACAGACGGACAGGGAATAGTGTTTCCGAATGTTTTCGCATATTTATGTTGTTGCCAATTAGTTTTTATACCCTACAATTATAGATATATGGAAAAACGGGTTTTTGTATTGTATTTTTTAAATTTTCTGAGAGAATATTTTATTTATGGTTTATCTCACAGTTGAGCACTTCATGTCAATCAACACATTTAATAAACTTATTGGCTTTTATCTCTGCTAGTATATGTATTCTTTAACTGAAATGGAAATAGAAAATTAAATGTTTCTTTCTGATATTTTCTAGGGTTTTTTTAGATCCAATGCTCTCTAGAAAATTACATCAAACACACAACAAATGAAATCAGCAATAGTTGACACTAAAATGAATACAAAACCGTTGATTTCCTGAAGTACCATCTTTACGCCTCAATTCCCAAGATTTTGTTAAGAAATACTTCATCTGTTACGGGAGCCCAATGATTGAGACTATATCAAAATTATATTGTATATAATTTGTTTATATTTTGTCAGGTAGTGTATACATTACTATGTATGTATATTTCGGAGTTTCGCTTTTAGCTGTAGCTATATTCGCATACCTTATTTAATAATAGGCTACGCTATATAAGGTATGCTGTAGTCGGTTATATCTGACAAGAAATACAACATTACTATTGCTTGTTTTTCTTTTCCTATTTTATTTCATATTCCGGTGTTTGGTAAATGTTTTTTTTTTTTTTTTTTTGCTTTTTTGTTTGCCAAGAAGTGAATGCACTCAAGCCGAGTAGCAACATTCATTGCCAGTTGCAACAACTGCGCAAAAATCGATCGTAGTTGCTCCTGTTCGCCTGGTTTACACAGTTCACTCTGGTTTACACAATTTGAAAATGATATTCAATTTACTTTTAATATCTATTTATCGTAGTTGTCTTTTGTGATTGTTGTTATTGGTGTTGTATTGGTTTGTCTTTTTTCTTCTTTTTTTTTTTATGAAGTTGTTAGCGCATTCGCTCGCTTGCGCGCTTTGAAATGGCGCAATTGAAGTGTTGCAGTTGCTGCCTAATCAGCGCAATTTAAACTTGCCATATTTTGTGATTAGTTATTTCTTAGTACTTGTATTTGTTGCTGATATTGCTCGCTTTTGGGGCATTCATGCGGCAATTTTCCGTCTGGTTGGTGTGTGGCATGGAAGTTGAATTGTGCATTCGGAAATAAAGCATGGGAAACCGGAATAAGTGGGTCAATAAATTATTAACTATGTAGTCATATCTTTTACTATTTGTGATTAGAAATTTTAATAACGGCATGAGATTCTAATTGGCTTTCTAGATTAGTGTGCATTCCATACAGTTATACATATTTATATATGCAGATACTATCTTTACACGTGCCTTTGTATTTATTAGAGTCATAAAAAATTTGTAAACAAATCGCCGTGAAACGAGTTTGTGTTTAATGAGTAAGCACTGGAAAGCAGTTGCTGTAGCTAGTTTATTGTAGCACTTGATTTTTTTCTATACCCTACAGCATATACGTAGTACGCTTAAATAAAGGGCACTGTAAGTGGTTAGACGAGATAAAGTAAAAGTATCTGTATAAGTGTGTAAGCTGTCAACACATTGAGTGTTCTGTTATAGTTTCCTAAATTGTAGCAAATTATAATCTGACAAAGCTATTTTCTATACAGCTACAAAAAGTATCTAATTAACCAGCAAACTTCCATCTACTGTCTCTTTTTGTTTAGTTCAGCGGCATTTTGATGGTATCGCATAAAACGTTTTTAAATTTTTATTATTTTCCTTCTTAGTTTAAGCCATAAATTGTTGTTGTCACTTTATTTTCAAGGCATTAAACTGACAGCGTTTCAAATTGGTGGAGAAAGATACTTTGCAGGGGAAGGGCGTAATGATTTCAGCTGTATTGTACTAAGTACTAGACTAGTCGACGTAATATGTCGCAGGGTTTGTTCAAAAAGTATTAGACCTTATTTTCATGTGTGTTTAGTATGCGATGACTGAGGTAGTATAGGCACTTTTGATTTTTAGTTTTGATAAAATCGCTAAAAAATCGCTTGATTTAATATGAGTTCGATTACGATTTAGAAAACAGATTGCTATACAATATTCTCGAACCAGATCTGTCGAAACACGGCGTTACTGGAATTTTTAGTGCAGAATTTTCGTTTTTGCTTCCAGATTGGAGTAACACAACCATCATCAATAAGTACTATCAAGAGTTTATGACGGTGGTCTCGTCTAAGTCCTGAAAGTAGTTGACTTATTGCTGACTTCTTTGCTCACTATTCAGACAGTGTGGGTGTAAATCAATTGACAGTAAATGGTCTCGTCACTACATACAAGATACATACTACTACTCAAGATACATACGCTCAGTAATCTGTTGGTTATAAAATTAATTTATGAACTGTAAATTAAATCTACTCTTCTGGGTTGTAAACCAAATCATGAACCGAACCAAAACAAAATGAACCATAAATTATATACACTAGTGGTTCGATTTGGACATATGCAGTATATTTTCTTAGAATTGTTGAAAAGTTAGAATTAATTAAAAATAAAAACAAAAAATAAAACAAAAACTCAAAAATGAATGACATGCAGCTACCCCTTAAATTGGTCCGATCTGGGCTTATATGGAATTTATTGTAAGGATTGACGTAAGATATATATATATATATATATATATATATATATATATATATATATATATATATATATATATATAAAAATATATATATATATATATATATATATATATATATATATATATATATATATATATATATATATATATATATATATATATATATATATATATATATATATATATATATATATATATATATATATATATATATATATATATATATATTTAACATTTCTAGCTTAATTAAGAAGACATCCTACAAATTTTCTTACAAAACTTACCAATGGAGAGCAAGTTTGTATGGGGGGCTACCCCATATAGTGGCCTGAGTTGGACCTATGAAATATATTTTATAAGAATTCGCGTATCTAGCGTAATTAACAACAAAACCATAAAAATGTTCATACAAAAACTTAAAAATGGTGGCCTGGTTTGTATGACATGCCAACCCCTTAGAAGAGGGGTTGGCATGTTAATTTAATACTTGTTTTGTTAAGAGGGAGAAGGATAGTTTAAATATCTAAATTTGAAGACTGTAACTCTTATAGTCTCCGAGATCTGTACGTTCGAACAGACGGTCGGATCAGAACAGTATTCGTTTTGGAATCGTGTGATCATGAGAGACGTAGTACATTTTACACTGTGTGTTAATACGTAGAATGTTCGTTATTAGGGCATTCAAGATCTTCAATTAATTCGATAACTGGTAATTTCGATTGGACGAATCGTTTATCAGATTTGACTTCGCCTGACATTTTTTTTTAGGAAATATTTGAAGAGCAAAGCTTATTCGCATGCGCAACAAGAAATCGTAGGAATTTTTGCCAGAAACTTTCTAAAGAGTGATGGAATCGCCGAAATCGGACCGATTTATGTGTGGCTGTAAGAGGCGTTCATTTGCCAGTTATTATTTTCAAAAAATGACTAAACAAATTCTAAAACTCTAAATTTACATAAAATAAATGAATCAGAATTATTGAATTTTATGCACTGGTTTGAACTGAAATTGAAGCAGTGATATGCTTTACAAGAAATTAAAATTTTCAAATTTTAAATATTACAACCATGGGTAATATTTCTAAGCCGAGCATAAAAAGAATATTTTGTAAAACATAAACTTCCAACAGTGGGCAATGTTTTTGTATGAATGCTACCTTTTAAAGTGGGAGCTGTACGCTTATTGATATATAAACATAAAGTATCCATCCATAAGAATCCACCATAACTAATTTTAAGCTGATATTTTTTCAAAAACATAATATTGAGCGGTAGGTTTGAATGAGCATGTTGTGTAGTATATTGATATGGATACTCTAAGGTGTTAAGACCTAAATAAGCCTCCATGCCAGGTTTCAGCCAGTTATATCAAAAATTGATGTAATAACAAGAAAGAACGATGCAGTTGACTGCGATAATACCCTAAGCTTTGTCTTATGATTCTTATTTAGACCATAAATTTGTATGGGAACTACGAGTTTCCGAGATTCCGATTAGAATTGAACTAAAATACATTCAATGTGGCGTTTTTAGCCTAGTAACAATAAAAACAAAACAAAAAATTCATACAATAACTTAAAAATGAGAATGAGAGTTGTATAGGAGCTACCCCTTATAGTGCCTCGAATAGGACATATATGGTATATTTCAATAGTATTAACTATTGAATTTTGCTTTGCTAGCCTAATTTGTTTGTGGCCTACCAGCAGGCTGGTTCATTGAATACACTTTATTTGAAGAGCGAATAGAAGAGTTGAAATATACAAAGTCTCTTTAACTTTTAGTCTTCAATATCTCGTTGTTTAAACTGAGATCTAGACGAATTCAACTTCTCAACACAAAATGGAGTCGGCTGTGCCTCCTTTTGCCTGTTGCCAAACAATGCAATTGCACAAACGTTGTATAACGATTTACCTTATGGATACACAATATAAAATGAAATAGCCATAAGCATAAAAATTACATGTGCAGCTAGCAGACTGATGAGAACTTCGTGTCTGTATTCAAAACACGTGTAATTGCGGCTAAAACATTTTTCTGTTCTTCCGTCAAAAATATTTCTTAATGTAAAAATCTTGAACCAGCGAAAATTCGTATATATTGTCTAAAAATTACATTCTTTTATATCAGGCGACGTCAACCTCATTAATATCGTCGTTGTCTTCAATACGAAAACAAAAATTGGAAACATTTGAGTATGCAAATTTATAAAAGGAGTGCAACCAGTTTTGAAAAGATCCATTGAACCGAACCATAGAATCGAAACCTTGAACCGAAGCATAAAACAAATCAATTCGTTTGGATAAATATATAGTTCAGATTTTGCGTTTAATTCCGGTGCGGTTCAAAACTGGTTCGGCTTATATAACCGTATACTATATGTACAAACCTCGTATAAATTAACTAGATATCTTTTCAATGAAGATGTGTTGTTGTCGTTAGTAAAATATGCATTGTTGCTGTCGCTCTTTTAAAATATTATTAAATTTGTAGTTGTAGTAGTAGTTGTTGTTGTTGTTGTTATTGTCGTCTCAACTGAATTGCTAAGAAAACAATTGACAAACAAATGTAACTAAGAACGTCATCAACGTAACAAAGACAAATTTTAAAGCAGAAGATAATGTTAAAAAAGATACAAAAGAAAAAAAGTAGATATATAGTCAGAAATTGTGAATTAAACAAGCGTTGACAATATACTAACCTAAGTTAAAGAGAGGGACAGTCATATAGTAATTGTATCTACAGAAGCGAGAGAGCGATATGTATATAGATATATTACTATATGGCAAACAGCACACGCATGCATCGCTTAAATGGCCTCAAGGCGATCGAGACGAACCTCGCAGCCGAGCTTAAAGCAAACAGAACCCCAGATTTTAGATTTCGCTGCGCTTCAAGAATTTCGAAACAAAACGTTTGCAAAAAACTTCAAAAACAAAACAAAACAAACCAAAACCAAAAAAAACCTCTTAAAACGAACGTAAACGAAACCGTTGAAATTGCAATGCAACTTTTGACTATGTCTGTTCAAATCCAATTGGAGTTCTACTAGAAATGTGTAGTTTTTCAATTGTTGTTGCTGTTGTTGTTGTTGTTGTTGTTGTTGTTGGCAATCGTTCAAGTGGCGCTGTGAGTTGCAAGTTGAGCTAATAAACGGAAACTCATGCCGCATTTTATGCATATACGAAACATACAAAACATACACACACATACTCATATGTATTTATATTTATATAAACGTATCTATGAGTTTAAGTATCTTGCTGCGTATAGAATTCATTATAAAGTGGAAATACGAAAGAAAAATCATAGCAAAAACGGAAAATTTAAAACCAGAAAAGCAGAAAAATCTGTTGTGGTGAAAAACAAAAAAACTTGAATGAAGTTTTTATACTTTTGGCAAATAATTTGAAAAGTGTATATTCAGTTTGTCAGAAAGTTTGTAACAGGCAGAAGAAGGCATTAGAGAATCCACAAGACTAGTCAATTTAGCCATAACCGTCTGTCTGTCTGTCTGTCTGTCTGTCTGTCTGTCAGTCCATGTGATTATTAATTACGCCACAAGTTCCATAGTTTCTATAGTATCGTAGATTCTTTGGCAACGGCAAATGTTCTAACTACACTTCAACATTTTTATCTGTAATATTTTTAATTACAGCAAATAGTGCCTTTCCACTGGTCAGCGTTCTTCAGATTCTCAACATTATCGGTGCATATTGCGTATGTACAGAGTATTGCCTGTACATTTTCCCATGCTAGACAACATTCTGTACATTCTAAAGATTCTCGAAGTATTTTGCTATTCGCTCCGGATGAAGTATTACTGATGACCAGTTTATTATGGATATCATTACAACAAACATTTAATCATTTAATTACATTGTTGATCGAACTCATGAAACTTCATTTGCGTTTTACGATTTTGCACTCTGATCTCCAATAATAAAGCTGGATTTTTCGGAAATGAGGCAATCTTTTGGAATAGTTGGTATCGTTTCCGGTCACGTCCATGTTTGTTTATTTCATATTTTTTCTACACATTCCGAGTGCCATCTTATGTCCACCACTAATGGCGACTTAGTTTTGAACGACACTTAATATTTGGTTTAATAGGCGTGGCAAACGCCAGAATAATGGGCTTTGGACCTTGGGACATTGTAACAAAATTTTAATATGTTTCTTCGTCTTTTCTAGCTCTGCAATTAAATGAAAACAAATGTATATATCTTATTCGGGGTACAGAACTTCTCTATTATACTAACGTATGTATTCCTCACATAGATTATGGTCAGTTAATTTTGACAATTCAAATTTTTTGCCAGCTTTTGTGCATTTGGAACCACTGTGCGTTACGCCATTGTAGAAGTTACACATGCCGCATCCGTTTTCCGATACAAATTTTTGCCGCTGGATCAGTGTGCGTCGTGAGATTAACTCGAATATTGCTTACACTTGCATTCAATTTTTGATGGGTGTGAAGAGTTTCTGATATCCAATCCACCCAGGCTACATTTCGGTTTTTTATATGGAATTTATTTCATTTTCTGAGCTGTCAACTTAAAACTCGATACGTTTGCTTCGTATGTCGAAATGGGATCAGCACTATCGTGATAGCTCTCATAAAAATCCACCACATGTTTGCACATGTGTTATAAGTTTCACCTAAGTGTGGTAGGTCTACAAGTAGTATTATTGTGTTCACTTGTTCACACTGATTCCGCTGTTTGTTTTGGTTAACTTTTTCGTTTATTACTTATGTTCCGCTGTGCTGTTTCTTTTTCCAGCTATCTCTCTCTGTCTCTCTTTCTCTCTCTCTCTCTCTCTCTCTCTCTGTCTATATTATCTTTCTTTTGTATACAAACCGGTATAATCATTCACCGGAATGCGTCAAGATCAAGTGGCTGAAAGTTTGCTAAAATGGTACAGGGTATTTAACTGTCGGGTAAGCTCGACAGCAATGAGCACGTTTTTTATTTAAGTAGCTAAGAAGTTGACTAAAATGTTGCAAGTCACTATAAATATGTGTTTTTGTATTTGTATCTATAACTGCTTCCATTGTATGTGATGATTTATTGCATTTAACTGCTGAAATGGTCTACAACCAGCTCGTATTATTTCACATTATCGGACAGTGAGTGACAAGTTATGCCAGTAAGAATTTGTAGCGCATTTTCAGCATACAAACTTGCGTAATTAATTCACCAATTAGATTTTTCAATTGAACAAAAAATGAAAATGCGTCATACAGCCATTTATTTCCGCCTGCTCTGTACTGTATACAATAATAATTGTTTAAAATTGAAACTACAAAATTCTGTGCTTTTATTTGAAGTCTTGCAATATTGCGCAGTGGTTCACTGCACTTGCAACAACTTTATTGTTGCATATATTGGCCTATTACAGCATTGGATAGCTGATAGATAGTTTAATCTTGAAGCGTTTAATCACAATGAGAACATGTATCTGCAGCTAGCGGCAAACCGCGAGTTTGTTTACCGAATTGCAGCTGATATACATGTACAATATATAAAATTAAGTTGATTTTAGTGTTGCATGCAGCGAGGCTGGCATTTGCAGCAGCATGACGGAGCTTGGCTAGAAGTATTGCCAAATTTTTGTTTTCGATTTCAAGCTATAAGATACTTCAGTGATATGCGCCGCTGACGTTGCCGTTGCCAATTTTTTGATAGCTATTTGCTGGTTTAACTGGTTTCCCAACCTAGGCAGTGTCTAACTAAACTTAGACTAGCACTAAATATTTATTTCGGCAACGGTGACAACTTTTAAACTTGTTTTTGAAATGCTAAAGAACTCTTATTTATATATATATATATATATATATACGAGTATACTTGTATGTATCTGCGCTACTTACGATCTGCAGCTCTGTCATATATTTCTTCCACCAGAGGAATTTAGCATATTCGGGTCCCATGGCGGCCATCATATAATAGAAGTACATGCAGACATGCACAAAGTTATTCAACAGATTCGGGAAAGTAGCATTGCCGCCTGTAAAGCGCGAAAAGATATTGTAACAAAGAAGAGGAAAACTTTTGGGTTTTGAGTTACGCACCTGCCAGAAACTTAACCAGCACCCAGGTCTCCAGCGGTGTCACCGAATGATGATAGACATGCAGCCATGTGATCTGTGATGACTTCTTGCGTAGCACAAAGAAAATCGTATCTGCGAATTCGGTCAGCTTTGAGAGGTAGTAGATGTAGCATAAATTAAGCATCTAAAATAAAAAATAAAAAATAAAAATAAAATAAATGAAAAAGACGAACAATGAAAAAATGAGCGTACAAAGCCAAGTACAAGAATTAATGTATCGATCAATATTTGCCGAGCGTTTAGCGTACTTCGAAATCGGCTCGTGGTCAGCGCTGCCATGGCATATGGTCGTCGCTTTGGTTTTGACTGTGTCAGGGACAGCGGCAATGTTGGTTCTTCGCAGAAAACTTGTGCACAAATATTGCGCAATTGCCAGTAACAGATACATGTGTTATTGTATCTATAAGATACATAAGTATCTAACTGTTCAATAAACGATTCTATGCAGCATTGGATATACGTATAAACATTTTACAGCAAAATGAAGTTACAGATACGTGTAGAAATGCCGAACGCTGACTATTGACATTGTAAGATACGAGTGTGAAAACTTTTTAAAATGAAATCGAAAGCAAAACGTGCACGTATTACATGGCTGTTGAACAGATACAAATTCTGATTGATTTTCTATGCGTGTGAAGTCACTATTTATTTAGTTTTTTCTTTTTTTTTTTGGCATTTATAATCAATAGTGTATCTAATCAAAGCGCCCTTCAGTCATCTGAAGCGTTCGTTGACGCTTTGTGGGTTTTCATATTTGTATTGGCTTTGGGTTGGGCTTCAACTTCAACTTCAGCGGATGTGAAAATAATCAAAACTTTAAAAATGCTCTTGAGCGGCAGATTGTTTGTTGTTTTTGTTTGTATATGTATTTCTGTGAATACACCGAGCAAAAAAAAAAAAAAAAAATTAATATGAAATGGTCATCAAATTCGCATTGTTTTCATATAAATATATGGACAGCGTCAGAGAGGACGTCCGAGCTTACGACGGCAAGGTCGGGTCTATGACGACCTGTAGAAGCTTCGGATTGTAACACCAAACTACACTGAATTGTGTGCTTTCCAACGTGGGGCCTTGACCGATAGACGTTTGTAGAGCCATCTAAGTAACTAAGGTACTCGAATTTAATTGATTACTATTGTGAAGTCGTGAAATTCACTACAAAATATATTTCCAGCAATAGCATATCTTTGTAATACGTATTATCTTTTCTTATGTGATGTGCTTAAGTTGACGTGAATGTCACTTCGGTTCGAAAAATCTGACTATCTGCCTCTTTTGCACTACAGACTTTTCTCTACGTCTCTTTGTGTTGGTCAAACTGGGAACTTCGGTTTTGGGCTATTGATGTGACCGTCAGAACATATTGATATTTTTTCATATTATTTGGCGAAACTTTCATATTAATTTTCACTACTGATATGTTTTTAAATCAATTGAGATCCATATCAAATTGACCAGCGTATATGAACTTGATATTCATCTGTTTTTTTTTTCTCGGTGTACATATTTATACTATCTTGTTGCTTTCAATAGTAGTTTACTCAATTCATTTCATTGATTTATCAATTGGTTTTTCCTTCGTTTTAACAATTTTTCTCTTGTAAGAAAAATCTTATTAATTGTCTTGTAAAATATTTATTTGTACCATAAATTTTATGCTCGATAAAAATTAATAGCCCAAACATTTAGCGACCTTGAATTGTTGCAGCTGCTTTTGTCGCTGTTGCTGTTGTAAGTGAAAATGAAGTTGAAAATTGATTGAGCGTGCCTTGAAAGCGTTTTAGCGCAGAAAATTAGTTCGATTTTTGTAAATTGTCTTTATTTTATTTTTGTGTTTTGTGTTTTGTTTTTGGTGTGCGTAATCATTTACGATTCGCTGCGGCATGCTTATTAAATTTTATATGCTAGTTAGGGTATAAATTTATAACTATATTTATTTATGGATTGGTTGTAAACAATAGACATAAATCGCAGTTAAGAAACTTTTTTATATCGCGAGAAAAATCTAAAATTTGGCGCTCGAACGAGTTATAATTACAAAGAATGTGGGTATATATAAATTCTTCATTGTGTGTGTGTGTGCTAACAAATTAGTAGTTCAAAAATAAGTTGTAAAGCCTAATTGCTTTTTGAGAATATGAATTTTACAATGCAAATTTCAGGTGTATTCAAATCACGAAGTCCTAAAAGTATACCTATTTCGTTTTCGTAATTTAAAACTGGAAAAGGGAGCATAATTTAAGCCAAGTTAATTTATATAGATCTTTTATTGTAATCCGATTAAATTAGAAACATAACATCTAGATAATGTCTGCGTTGTAACCAGCGGATTATCGGATATCATTCGTTTGACGACATTTGCATGATTTCTTATTAAATATTCAAAGTTGTTGTATAATATGAGAACTAAATTTTAAAAGTCGGATTTCTGAGTAAATTTAGGTGTACATATCTTTGCATCGACTTCGTATCAAAATTTTATTAAGGGCACGATGATTAATTGAACCGGATTATGGCTTGTGATATTTAGTATGGTGCTATAGCGATTTTTGGAAGGCAAATTTATGCCTTAATGTTATCTAAATAAAAGGCTCACAGTATTATTGATTAATTTCAATGTGTGCTCCAGACATTTAACCAGAGTTCTGTTAATCGAAGTAAGCCCAAATTGGTTCATTCAAGTTAATTGTTCTTCAAACTTCTATAGTACCTTTTTCATAGTATAGTTGTTAGTTTGATCATTCGCTTGCTGAATATTTTGTAGTGATAGGTTATGTTCGCTCATGCTTGGTTTTATTCATTGCCCATTATGTTTGTTTTTGTTAAAAAAATTAGACGAGCACACAAACAAAATGCATCAACGTGCAGCCATGGTGATATAATACAATAATTGTTACAAATCCAAGGAACCGAAAGAAACAATAAAGAGAGCAGCTAAGCGAAATATGCAACCTCACTATTATACTCTCAGACACATGCGAGCACTTTGTTGTTAAACTTGCTCGCTCTATTTTCAAAAATACAAAGTGAACGCAAAAGAGAAAGTAAATATAGACATGCACAATCAAACAAGTATGTGTACAAGAGATGTACACAAAGAGATCGAGCAAAGTGTAAATGTATGTGTGTGCACTGCATGCATGTATAAGTGCATTGCTAAAATAAAGCAGTTAAAGCAGTTGACGTTTTTTCTTTTATATTAAGTACATTTTTTTTTACTATTTTTACTTGTTTACTGGGAGTCTGAATTAGTTCGTAGCATTTGCTAAGAGATTGCGTGACTAGTGCATTTCCCATATTCCACTTTCCAAAGTGTAAACCTTCCCCGTAAACCTGCAGCCATATAAATTACAACACTTTTTATTTCATGGCATAACTTTGCGACAAATACAGTTTTTTACAGAAAGTTCTACTTAATTACTTTAACATGAAGAAAAGTGCTGCCGAAAGTCGAAACAAATTTTAGTGCAAATTTATGGCTGAGTAAACGTGTCGGATGTGGTTTGAGGTGATTTTGAGCTGGAAGCCAAAATACTTGGACTTGGACTTGGACTTGGAAAGCGGAAAAAGTTCGGAGTTGAAGTATTTAAGTCATTGTTCCATGAAGATGTATGTCAAACGCTTGAAGAATTATCTCAATCATTGGCAGTTGACTTGTCAAAATGAATCTAATCTAATGCTTTGTAGTTGGTGGAATCATCTGTGTATAGTTCACTATAAGCTAATCAAACACAATGAAACCAACACGGGAGTTAGCTACCAACAGTAACTGATGCGTTTTGGGGCGATTTTTGTAGGAGCAATACCCGCTGTATTCAGCAGATATTGCTCCTTTCGATTACCACTTGGCCTGGCTGTGCAGTAGTCTCGTCATTAGCAGGAAACTAACAATTGAACGGATTCTTGAATTGCTACTAAAAATTTGTCGTTCTTCCGATGCGGAATCAGTATGTTGCCGGAAAGTTGTGCAGCCATTTATGCACAAAAAAGCAGCTTTTTTTTTGAAAAAAAAAATGAATAAATTAAAACATACAATATTTTATTTAAATACATTTTTTCACGTGATTTTTAAAATTTTTTCTTAAGTTTTTGTGATTTTATATTTAAATAATTTGCTCATTGTCTCAATAGACAGCTTGCAAAAAAAAAAAAGAAAAAAAAAACAAGTTCGTGTCTTAAGTCTTTTGTTTTTTTCATTTGAAAATATCATTTATGCAAAGAATCAAAATATCTAGAAGTGCAAAATTTAAAGTGTTTTCTTGTTTTACCATAAGAACATCAATTTCTGCGCAGTCAAGCATTTCCAATTCGAAAAAACAAAAACGAGTTAATTGATTTGGCATATAATTGACCACTTATAGTTTAGTAAGTAACGCTGTTTTTGTTAGCTAGGTAATGTAGTAGTCATTTATAATGAATTGATATCAATTTCGCACGTTCACCTCTGCCACATAAGCGATTAAAACTTCATTATTCGCTGATTCTTGAGCGCACTTAGAAGCCCTTCAGTCGTGCCGTTGATAATTGTTGCTAAATTTAACTAAACGCCTAATTTAACGACGCAATGAAAACCGATGTTCTAGCATACCATTATGAAGCCGGCTTACTTTGGGGCTTTTCATTATTTATTTCATATATTTTTTACTTTTCTTTCGGGAAGTGTGCGCTCGAACGTAAAATGACTGTGCGGAAATTATTATTTGGACTTTGTCTTTGACGCGATGGTAATTAAGTTTTTAACTATTTTAAATTTTTACTAAAGATGACCGAAGCGGCAAAATTAACAAAAAAAAAAAAAAAAATAAAACATAAAAAAAGATAAACACGGTGTATTTAGATAATTTGCGTTGAGTTCAGACAAAACAAAAAAAGAGTTGTAGAAAAAAAAAGAAAAAAGAAAAGAAACTCGTTTGCTTGGATTAATCGATTGGATATTTTTTAGCAAATAGGCAAAAATTTTGCAAACGCACAAAAACAACAAAAACAAAAGCAACAACAAGCGCAAGCGCAAATGCAAATAGTCAAATGCGAATCATGCTTTAATCCATGTCCGTCCGTCTGTTAAATATGGCAAAGCAAATGCCAGCGTGTCTCAGCCTTGAACATCGCGTACGAAAGCAGTGAAATGCTTTGACATACACAAGCTATACCGGAATTTCAAGACGTTTCTACAATTCTCTATATTAAAAAACATAAACATATAAATTGCTTACCCGCTTTGAGTTCGGTCCGTCTGAATAGTCAACAGGTTGGCACTTTAAGCTATAGTAGTTCAACCAGCCAGCCATCAAATGCTAAGCATAAAATCATATAAAACAATATAGTATTAGCAAAGCTTAAACTAACTAATTAAAGGATTCAAGGATTTACCTCATAGAACATGTAACCGCTGAGCAGCACCTGGAACGCATTGTAGATGACAAGCGTGCGTCGCAGCTGGAAGGGTTTGCGGTCACGCATGAAAAGCGGTCCAAGCACCATTACCCATGATAGATAGACAGCAACGAGGCCAAATGTATATAGCGGATGCTCCATCAGCGGAAAGCGTTTGGCACGTGGATCTACAAAAGAAAGAAGTCGAAATATACATATGTATTTAATAAAAAATAAAACCGGAAAATTATTTCGCAAAATTTGTCAAATTTGCATATCATTTTTTTGGCATACACTCAGTAACAGCTGCCAAGCAGTTTGATATTTTTCAGTTTCGCTCAGCGCAAAATTCTAGTTTATTTGTATAGCAGTGCGTCTAATTAGCTCTGACTGTGCATTATTTATGATGCCACTTGCCGCCTGCCACGCGCTCACATATTTCATGCGCTCGGTTTTTGGCTTTTTAGCTTTTTATCTTTGAGATTTGACTTTTGCCTTGTCTGTCAGCGCTGATAGATGACAGTGGCAGCAGTGTCGAATGTTACACCGTACAAATGTTTCATTTCAGTTGTTGCAACATGTTAGAAGTTTGTGTCTTAAGTCTTTTGTTTGGTTTACAATTTTGAATAGAATTTTTTTTTTAATATATTATAGCTAAAATGTGCTAAAAAACTTATAAATACAACTTGAACTTGTTTGTAGAATAGTTTGTTTACAACCAAACAGTACACACTTGTATATCATTTTGTTGAATGATATACTATGAGATAATAATGCATGACTGGCTTGAGATCGATTATTGAAAAATGTTTTTACAATTTATTATACATAAATTATTTAATGAAAATTTATTCAATGAAAATATAATGATAATGTGAACAATTTACTTTAGAAGATTCAACGCTAAATCAGTGGAATTTATGCTTTTGTTAAATTTTAAGTACTTAAAGTATATAAAGTAGTTAACTATCCTTCTACGTCAACCACTCTGGAGTAAAAATTTGTGAAATTAAAATGAAATTTGTGAAATTAATCGAAAGTTCGAGTGCGTGATTTTACGGTCAAAAAATTTTACTGAGGATTACCGATTATTTAAACAACTTAAACGGGTCTAAAACCAACGATCTACAGATACCTTCATGAGTCTTACGCAAATATTTCACAAAGGGAAACCAATTTAGCTATTGCAATGACATTACGGGTTTGTTCAAGGAGTTTCACCACGACCATAATCCAAACGAGTGGCGGTTGTTTATCGACAGTAGCAAAAATGGAATCGCATCGACCATCACTTCTCATTGCACTAACACTAAAAAAACATTATTGGAATACATCTGATACGAAAACATTTTTTAGTGGACAAATTTGTTTGATATTAAAAAGGTTGGTATATGGTGTGGCGTACAAGGAGGTTGTACTAGAAATTGCTGCTTTCACTGGCCTTGGAACAACCGTGCATATGATCTTCACTATAGACAAAATGAATGGCCGAACAAATGGCGAGAACAAATACCGTGGTCGAATATGATTCTGTCGTGAAGTTATCATATTTTCCTTGTTGCCCTTAAAATTGGCTTTAATCAAATATGCTGAGATGTGTTTGGCAAAAAGCCAATAAGTTGGTGTTTTCATCCACTGTAAATTTCAATAAACTTTTTTTAGACTTCTGATTTTAGACTTTTCAATGGTTTTGGAAAGAAGAAGAATTCCAAATTACTATTACCCTCTATAATTACCTTCATTTGTTAAGTATGCCCAATCGGAAAGTTTAAGGACGAACGAGTACTTTCAAATTGAACCATTTACTTATTTTCATTCCAATACTAAGTTATCGTTGAAAAAAATTAAAGATCTATTCGTCTTTTTTCCAAACCGTTAAGAAGTGTAAAATCTGTTGAAATTTTACTGAGGCGCTGATAATTATTTTCTGTATACAAACGCAGTAATGGACAATTTAGCAAAAAGTGAAATGTAAGAAAGCTACAATCGTGCATAGGAAAGAGGGCAGTGGGTATCTATAAGGCAACCCCTAATATAAGAAGGTCGGCATTCGTTCAGCATACCCAAGTCGGTATGCCACACGAATGCCGACCGAGAGCATCGCCATATGCATTGTGTGTGGGCTATAAAATCGAAACCAGAACCGGAACCGGAACCGTTAACCGAAATTAACCGATTCAAATTGAGAACCGAAACTGGAACCATAACCAATATTTTCATATATGATCTTTGGCAATAGTAATGATTCTCCTCTTTTTTTTCATGAATTTTAATGTTGAACGGTACTAGTACATCGAAACCAAAATCCAAGAATCGTACCGAAACCGAATACCGAAATAAATTAGAACCGGTACAGAACCATATACTGAAACACTCGTTTCGGTACGTACCAAAACGATAACCAAAACCGAAATACATTTATTTTCTGATGAAAAGTATACAAAAAAAAAAAAATACCGGACCTTCGAATAACTGGTTCAGTTCGTGGTTTCGGACCGTGTGGCATCCCTGATAAAAATTTAGTGTGAAGTCTTCAGTTGGAATTAAGAAAAAATGAAGCCATACATACTATATTGGTTTATGTGGAGCTTTTTAAGAGATACACTTCGAACCAAAATTAAATTTTTGAATGGTTTGAAAAAAAAAACATTAAAATACTCATATTGTAATACTATACTGTGTTTTGGTATGCGGACTATGCTTTGTGTAGTGGGTTCTGCATACCCAAATAAAAAAAGCTTCTGTGCCAAATTTCAGCACGATGTCTCTGGAATCAAGCAAGTATGCAGAGTACATTGCCACATTTTGACATTTTTTCCCGTAAAATCTATTTCTGCATGGCCAAATAACTCTTAAAATTTAAGATATTTTGCACCTCTTTTGTTATAGACACTCACTGTTTTAAAGTTTCGAAATATTCGTATCCGCAACAAGTTTCCCGGAAATTCGGTTGTTTTTTACACAAAATCTTTGAATTTAATCGGATATAATCCTTAAACGAAAGTTGTACCAAAGGTAGGGCTCAGTTCTAGGTGGTAGCGATTCCTTGTTATGATTTCTGATAGTTTTTTAATAATTGTACCAATAACATCATTTTCAAATTAACAAAACCATTGACTTTAATCTATGTGTAATCTACTGTCTCCATAGATATTCACAAGCAAGTGATATGTTTCCATACTGTTTTTATGCAGAATGAAATAGTGAAGTAGAATTTCCTGCAAACTTTAGTGAACTTTAGTTTCTTTTTCAGAAAAAGGATACGAATTGTTTTTCTACTTCGAATGACTGTCGACTGCATTTAAGTGCTACAATTTTATCATCATATACGGAAATAGTTACTTTAGAAAGAGGCGAAACTTATGCATAGGTCCGGAGCCATTTTGCGGACTTAGCTGGGCTAAGTTAACATCTTCCATAGTAAATTGATCGGTTTAAGTGCACTGCCTCCCGGTACTGAATACAATATTCTGGTCTACGGCAGGCTAAGCTACTAAGGCGTCGTCAATAGATCTCACCTGAGGTTGCTTTTGGGTTACTTCGCCGGCCAGCACTGAGATATCACTTAAATAAACTAGGTCTCTCCTTAGAAACAGTGTGTAGACTCTGTCTAGAGGATAACGAAACTAGTTTACATCAGCTTTGCGATTGACCGTCCCTGGCCAGGCTCAAAATGGAGCAGATGAATATACCCTTTATTACAACTGATGAGATCACAAACATCTCGTCTAAGGATATTCTCCGTTTTATTAAAGAGACTTAGAAGATGCTAGATAAATTAATTTAACCATATCGGAGCTAGGCCCGTTTCCTATAGGATGGCAATCTGACGTTCTAGCTCTGAAACTGAAACACTTATTTAGCGTTACAATGCTTATCGAGCCTGATTCGCAGTGACCACTTGCTTGTCATGCGGCTCTGGCCCAGACACTACGTCACGCACTTGTTATGGTTATGTACTTTGAAAGCAATTTCTAGTAAACGCTTGAAGTCTGCACCTCACGCATCGTATTGAACAAAATCAATGATCTACATTTCAATTTTTTGCTGAATTTTGTTTGACAAAGTTTTGTTTTTTTGGATACACAAGACAAGGCCCAGTTTCCATTTAAAGAAACTGCTTATATTTAAATTTCATTTAAGTTTCATTTAAATTCCATTTGGTCATATTTTTTATGCAAATTCTTTAATTAAACAAATTTTGGTTAACATTGCAACTGGCTCCAAATGAAGATTTTGCCTAATAGAATGCCAACTGAAGACTCAAGTATAAATACAAGTATTTATATATATAGTTACATATAAAATAAGTCAATGCCTGTTTAGTGGATTCCGTTTTTCTTCTATTTTTGAATTTCCTCAGACATTCTTAGCAATAAAAGTCTGCATTAATTTTAATTGCTGCTACCTTCCATTGACCTTTTCACTGCTGTCGTCAAGAATGAATTTTAGTAAAAATAAGATACTTAAATTGAAGTCAGCTTAAAAAGAAAAAACGCAACTGTGGCATCCGGAGTTATATTGTTCACGGCATAAAGCGGCATGCGCATGCTCAGCTGAACACACACAACACAGCACAGCACAGCTCCGCCCGCTGCTGAGCGATGAGTGTACGTTATAAACGCGTTCAAGATGAACTATGTATAAGTACTTTTATATAGTATATAATAAGTATATATATACCATAAGTATATATATGTAAATAGATTTAATTACGTTAATAATTGTCAAAATATATTAAAACAATTGGCATTGCCAAGGCCGGCCAATTGTTGTCGTAAAAAGCATTTTTTAATTGTCCTAGAAGTTTTTTTTGCTTCTCGCTCTGTTGTTTTGTTTGTACAATTTTTTTTTGGTTTTTTTATTTGATATTTTTTTGTTATAAATTGATGTGCTACCTTCTAAACGAATGACTGCGTTTTGAATTTGATTTTATGGCGGCAAAGTAAAACTTTTCATAAACAAATATCATTCATAAAAAAGCTGAAAGTCATCTTTGAATTTGTATATCCATTCATAAAAGGGTATTTGTATGTATTAATAGACAAAAGGAAGACAACATAAAGATATACTGTATTATATAACAGCATCAAAGGTGTTGTCAGTATAGCCATGTCCGTCTGTCTATCTATGCGTATGAAGCAGCCTAAAAAAAAATCTATCGGAAATTCTAAAACAAAAATCCACCTAATTTTAATATTTAAGCTTTTATGTTAAGATTTTAAAATGTGATACCCAATTTCATTATAAATGTTAGCTATGGCATACAAACCTACAAACTTTCATACAAAAACTACATTTTTAAGTTTCTGTATGAAAAACTTTCAACAACCTGTACACTATACCAAAAGTGGTTTAGACAAAAACTCGTAAATGGAGAACAGATTTGTAAGAGGGTTATTACAAATCTGTTCTCCATTTACGAGTTTTTGTCTAAATCACTTTTGGTATAGTGTAATAACTATCAACTGTCTCTTTGTCCGTCTGTCTGACCGTCTGTATCCTGTCTGTGTGCATCAAAACTTGTCTCTCAGTTCTTATACTCTTTATACGAAGTGTATTTAGCTCCGTTAAAATAGTTTTTTAATTTTTTCACGAAGTTTGTAACGCGGTGCGATTCAAACAAGCCATGTTCGTCTGTCTGTCCGTCTTACAGTTTGTTCCCTGTCTGTCTGTCTGTCTGTCTGTATCAAATCTAGGCTCTTACTAATTATGATTACGTTCTGAAGTCGGGTATGTTGACTTGCTGTTTCTAGGCAGAAGTTATGTATATCAAAATTATCATGACATGCACACTCGGATATAAATCCCCCTACAAATTCACAGCCCCAGCACACTTTTCGGTGTTTGTATGGGAAAACTTTTACATTACGGTCGATATCAACTTGAATTTATGTATGAACGAAACATAATTGGACGTGATCTTTTGTATGAAAAACTTCTTTTTTTTATTACAGTCAAGATCAACTTCAATTTGGAAGTAGTGGCTTCTAAAGCACAAAAGCTTTACACATACGATGGTTTACAATGGTTTGAACGAATGCAAAAGTGTATTGTTCATCAAGGAGAATATTTTGAAAAACAATAATGCCATTTTCATTTAAAAAGTGTTTGTTATTATTTGCTATTCGCGAAATATAAATAGTACCCCTCGTATATATTAATGAGCATGTCATCACCACTTTTAGAGGTCCAAACTGCACATTTTGTGGGTTTCGCAGGTGAACTTTTTAATTGAAAAAAAAAAAAAAAAAATGGATTGAATTGTTAAAATAAACAATATAGCACTAAGAAGAGTATGTGAAGAGTATTAAAACTTCTATTCTAGCGACGTTGACGTTTCATTTTGTTATGTCTCTGTGATTATAATACTTTGAAGCCAGCATTGGGGACCCCATACATTATAAGTATACATATGCAGCTAAACAAGGCGACTCATTCTAACCATTCCGAATGTCTGTCTGTCTGTCTGTCTGTCTGTTATATTACAAAGTATATATGCATGTAGTTTTTAAATTTTTTAGTTAAGTATTGATTTGAAACTTGGTATGGAGACGCAATACAATTGCGAAAATGAAAGTTCTTAGCTTCATAACTTGATCCAATATTTTTTTTGTTGAATTGCAAATTTATAACCTAAATTACCACATCGGACAATTATAGAATATAGCCGCCATAAAAAATATATATTTCTAATAATACGTGGTCATATCAACTGCAGCGTTCTTTGTTCTCCGTTATTTAAAAATTACGATGAAATATGCTGCATAGAATACACATCAGATCGCACCACTACAGAGTATAGAACCACACAAATCTTTGATTCAGCCAAATAATATTTTGGTGTGAATGGACTTTACATTAAATCGGCTTCTACTATATTCCAATTGTATGCAGTTCGGAACATTATAGAATTATAACAATCTACGTGTATGCTAAATAAATATGCACAAAATTGGTCATGACAACTCGATTGCAATGTTATTTTTTGTTTGCACTAGTTTACACCAAAAATAAATTGGTTTCTCATAGATTTTGTTGCACGTATTCCAAATAGGACAACTATTTTTGTTTTTAAGAATTTGTTTGCTTCATTTGTTTGCTCCATCCGAATATGTGAAAATGTAGAAATTACCATTTTTTACTAATTTTTTGAAAAACTTATACACTTTTAGTCTGATTTATAATTAAAATTTGCATAAAAGAATCTTTCGTCCAAAAACTTTTTGGAATACGAATACACTGGAGCAAATAAAATGTAGAGACTTTTAAAGAATTGCACCCAAATGTATTGTATGTACAATATAAAAAATGTACTATTTTAACAGACTTCCGCACACATTTTCAAAAAAAAAAAAAAAAAAATATGAAACAATCGCTGATAATCAGTCAATATAAGTCTTCATAAATGAGCAGATCGGCGTTGTAAACGGAAGGGTAGTAGCAGAAAACTGCATATAAAAATTTCAAAAACTTTTAAAGTTAAATTTGCGGGTTAAAATTTTGAAAAAATTGCTAACATGAGCCTTTGGGTAAAGATATTTTTTAGCTGAGCGAAATAACTTTCGATTAAGTTATTGTATATAAAAGCATACATATTTGGTTTTGGGGTTCGTTTACTCTGCTAAGTGCTTTGCTTTGCTGCTTAAATTAATTTCGATAAAGTTTTCACACAATTGTCCATGGAATGTTGCTACCTTATATATGGTTCAAAATCTATGTTTCAAATTGAAAACCCTTAGTCACAACATTCTTGTTTGTTAAATTATTTTGCTGTTTTTTGTTAAGTTGAGTTTGTTTTCGTATTTTGTAAAATTTATTGTAAATTTGTAACACAAGTACTTATTATACAAGATAGTTCAGTTCACAAACAGTGTTAATAGTTGGTTCCGAGTAGTTTTTCAGGGGGAACTTTTCGTTATAATACACGCTATATAGCAGGCTATCTCACTTGCACGCATGCTATATGCATAGATGTTATCGCTTACGACATTCCTAGAGCGGTAAGCGTATTGTATAATTTAAAAACGTTTTCAGTTGTTTTCCGTTTCTAGTTGGCCTCAACGGCTTTTCTAATTGGAACTTTCCACTAGACCGCTGTTTAGATGGTGTCTAGATACAATTTTTGCATTATTATTAATGAAATAATTTCTGTTTTTGTTTTTTTCATTTTTATTACGACTGAGATTAACTCGAGACTGTCATAAAAGCAAATCACACTTTACTTATAGCGGCAGAAGTTGCATTTTTTTTTCATTCTTGTTGTTATTAACTATTGTTGACGATGTTTTTTTTTTTTTTTTTTTTTGTCGTCATGAGGTGTTATTGTTGTTGATGTTGTTTCATATATAATTGTTGTTGTTGTTGTTCTTGTTATTGCTACCTACCACCATAATCTTCCTCAACAAGTTGATAATAACGTTGTATAAGTCCAGTATAGTTCCGGGATATATGATGTGCCTTAAATTCATCCAAAGCAATATTCACAATCTCTGTGGCCATCTCCATTCGTGATGTTGCATTATAATTCAAATAATTCATTTTTAATTTGTTTGCAGTAAGTTACTTTTTAGAATATAGTTTAAAAAGTACAAAATCCAATTGACTAATTTTTTCTATTTTCTCAAATGAAAATTTACACTTGGAACTTAAAATTTATTATTGGTCTCAGGATTCTACTGCATGCTGCGTGCTCCACACGATACGACACAATTTAACACTTGAAATTGTATCTTTTGTTTTTTTTTTTGGTTTTTTTGGTTTTTTTTTTTTTTTTTGAAATATATTTGAATATAAATGTTTCGTTGTTGTTGCACTTTTGCGTATCACTTTAGTATTTTAAACTATTCCGCTTCGTTAGATATCCGTTGCGCTTTATCCGTTCGATTATATCTATTTTATTATAATATCTGATTTATAGTTAGTATATATCGTCGTTTCGTCGCTTCTGTGTAGTACTTTGCTAGTAACTCAATTAAAAAGGTTTTAGGTTTCGCCAAAAAAAAAAAGAAACTACCGCACCGTTGGAATGTTTATGCTCAACTGAATTAAAAACTTCTCGACGTTCACAAGATAAAGTAACTTTTTGCGCAGAGGCAGGCGATCATAGCTGCTGTGAAGACAGTGAATGACAACCGCGGCAGCGGCAGCGACGGCGACGGCGGCAGCAGCGATAAGTTAGCAACTACAACTACAACTACAACATTTTGCAAAAGTCACTACAAAATTTTTAGTAGTAGCACGAATAGCAAACAAATGTATCTGTGGTGGTGTATCTCAAAGGCTAGTGCTGCGTTCGTTTTTTCTTTGATTCGTACGTTCGTTCGTTCTTGCTGTTTTAGCCAAGATCGGCATAAATTGTATGCTCAAGTTAACGAAAGATGATTTATTGTTCAACGGAAGTTTCGTTCAGTTTTGTACACACACACACACACACACACACACACACACACACACACACACACACACACGTACGTATATGTTAGTTAGTCTTAAGCTTTTGAATTACATTGTATCTAAACTGTTATTAAAAAACTGTTATTCACAAAATACAAAGATATCAAAAGCAATATTAGTTTATTAAATTACACTGGCCAATGTCTAATACTAGATCATCTCGTTTATTGCGTGAACTTGGCACACTGTTTTTGTATCTACACCCATCATTTGTATCTACATCTGTGCCCGCTACCTATGGCACAAGACCTTAAGTTGTCAGTAACATTTTCGTATAGTCAAAGGGTAATTGGCGAGAATGTTGTTTTTAAAAATTAAACCAATCAATGGATTGTTTTGCAAATAATCAATTATCAAATGTGTTTTACAAGTTTATACCATGCACGCATTGTGTGAAGTGGTATTATCAGTTAGTCTAAAAGTTTGTAACGCATAAAGTAGCCTAAGGCCGGGTTTTTATTTTGCTACAAACAAGTATTAAATTATAATATTTTAGTACTATTGAAATATTTATTCGATAGAGCATGTCCAAAACTAACATTCTACAGTAGCAAAATAATAGCAAATCCGCTTCTGCTTGAAGTTTTTGTAGATTTTCGAAATGTATATTTTTATTTCTTTGCCGATCGCAAACATTAGATCCAATGGAAATTGGTTTGTTCATATTCTTTCTCATAAATTAAAGCAAAAATCTATGTTCTCATACTCAAACGTTGAAGCAGTCGTTTGATGCCACGCGTCGTTATTCAGCCCGATTCGTTGACAAACCCGTCTCTCCATGAAAATACACTTCATATTTCTTTTCTGAAGTTTATAGGCCAGTTGCACTTACAGCAATTGCCACTTTGACATTGTTTCCATGCTCTGCCGTAGAAATACGTCCGACCATCGAACCTTTTTTTAGCGATAACTTAGACTCCTTTTGCTGTCATCACAGAAAATCTTGTCTCATGTAAGTTCCAAATACGTTTCAATTTCAATAAAGTAGTACAATGCCGCTCTATCTAAATTGTTTCTGTTAACTAGTTATCGTTGCCGTAGGTAGCAACAGAGCATTTAGATTTTATTGCGTTTTTAAACTCTTTGATGGCTTTTGCCAATGGTTCGTGGTGAATTTTCGTTTTATTGAATATTTTCGTGACACTGAAACCTTTTTTTTTAAATATTTATTGACTGCTACCAACAAATCAACAAATGTGCGTGATCACATTTCAATGACACAAAGAAAAGTGAGCTATTGGAAAGTGCAGCAGTTAGAGATAATTCGCTTCTGTCATATATTTAGTTAAACGCACGAAAATAGATGTGGCTCACTTCATACCATGGCTCATACCATCCTACTTTACCCTACATATGTACATACCGTTCGATCCAATTTGATCCAGACTGGTGGATTTAAACCGAACCGGTAAACCGAATCGGTGATTTTTCTTTTTCTTAAGTTGGCTGTCACTACCATTGAGATTCATGCCAGCGGGATGCGCTAATTAGTCTATATTTGACAGCTGCTTGTTTACGACGCGAACAATTTGTATGGCAATTTTTAAGATGGAAAACAAAATTTAACGAGTTTGCTTGAAATTTTGTGTTTCCAATGGAAAATGTTACAAAAGTGTTTTGAGAACACTACTCTTTCGAGAACGCAAGTATTTGAGTGGCATAAAGCATTCAGTGAGGGTCGTGAAATCGTAGAAAACTTGCCTCATGCAAGTCGTCCATACACCATTGTTAATGACAAAAACATGGAAAACTGATGGCAATCGTGCTCGAAAATGATCGTGTTGGCATTAGAAAGATAACAGAGACACTCAACATCTCTTATGGATCGACTCAACACATTTTGGTTGATGTTTTCCGTATGAAACGGGTCGCCGCCAGACTCGTACCAAAAGATCTGAATTTTTTGCCAAAACAACGTCTTGTGACGGAGTTTTTGGCCAAATATGAAACAAAAGTCATCGCACAACCAGCGTATTCACCAGATTTGGCAAGCAAAAGCTTTTTATTGTAAATTAGATTTAGTTATATTTTTAATGGTCATCTATGTTTCAATCTGTATATTAAGTCTGCTTTTATTACTTGTACAAACCACTTCTCAAGTACATATTTAAGATATCGGTTTAAAAGTTGTTATGCAGACTTCTTGCAACCTAAAGCCACACAGCTTTATTTATTTATTTAAAGAAATTTGCTAGTGTTAAAAGGTCCTACAGTTAATCCACATTTAAAGTCCTATTTGTGCATAGAACGCCACATTCCCTCTGTTTGTTCGTAATCGCAATTCTCTAATTATCTCTGTTCGAATTTAATGAGTACGTTTGCCATCCATTCATCAATAAATCCGGCTCGAATGAGCATGTAACAAAATATGATATAAATGACATGGCAAAATTGCAATATCAATTCGCATTGCTGCTTTCTGGCACTACTTCCGATTGCGAATGAGCTTCTTTCGTTTCCTTGAGTTCTCGTTTGTATCGCGCTATTAAACTTTGCAGGGTATTAGAAAGTCAGACATTATTTCTATACCACTCTTGCTTTGTATTCTAAGAAAACCGGTACAAATAATTAAAAACATGCGGCATATAAAGTACAATAGTACTTAGCCCATTGTAATCTATTGAAAAACGATTTACGATGCGTGCCTTTGCATCCAATTGAACTTTGTGAAGGGGCTTTTTTTTAACTTGCCTCGTTTATATAACATAAAAATGACGGAGATCATATAAAATTGATATATTCTTAAATAGTTCAATAAAACGAGTTGAGTTAGGCATAAGCGTTTGACCGTCGTATCTCATACTTTAACATTTAGAACTATAATAACAAGTGATACTAATTTTTATACCATGTACCCACAAAAAGTATGGGTATTGGAAGTGGAGAAGTGGAAATATATGTAACAGACAAAAAGAGGCGAAGCATAGCTTGTAGTGTACTCGTACATGTATATATACTCTTACTTATTTACATACTTACTTAGGTGGCTCTACAGCCGTCTATCGGTCAAGGCCGCATGTAGGTGTAGTTTATTGGGCACCGCTACAGTCGCTGGCAATCCGGAGTTTCTTCAGATCATTATTGCCACCTTAAGCTCGAAAGTCCTCTCTGACGCCGTCCACCAATTAAATTCAAGTTTCCGTCGTAAATCATTAGTGCTGGAGCTTCGGGGTTCATATGGATGAGGTGATCAGCTCAGTGCAGCCGCTGGAATTTAATGCGCTGTCAACCTCATCATACAGCTCATACAGCTTGTGGCTCATACGGGTCCTAAACTCGACGACTACTCTAAGGGGACCAAAAATCCTGCGGAGAATCTTTCTCTCGAACACTCCTCAAGACGCTGTATCCGTTGATGTCAGAGTCCATGCTTCTGCGCCATACAACAGGACCGGGATTATCAGTGTCTTATAGATTTTTATCTTCGTAGTTCGAGAGAGGGCTCTACTTCTAATTTGCTTGCTGACCCCAAAGTAGCAGCGATTAGCAAGCGTGATTCTTCGTCTGATCTCTCGGCTGACGTTGTTGTCACTAGTAATTTCTGTTCCCATATAGACGAAGTTTTCAACAACATTAAAGTTGAAGTTCTCCATACTCACAGTCTGTTCAAGACGCGCTGATGGTCTGCGAGTGGACACCAAGTACTCCGTTTTGGTCTCGTTCGCCGCTAGGCCCATGAGACGTGACTGTTTCTCAATCTCCAAGAACGCTCTTGGTTTCAAAGGGTACGGAAAGGTTCTTTCCTACTCTGACGACGATTTAAGTGTGTGATAGCGTCATCATGTAAAGACGAACGATATTTGTTGGGATACCAAGTTCAGATAGTTCGTTGAAGAACTTCGTTCTTATCGGCGTCTCGAAAGCGGCCTTATAATCGACAAATATGTGGTGTGTGTCGTTGTTGTACTCACGGGTCTTCTCCAGGATTTGTTGTATAGTGAAAATTTTGTCACTGGTCGACCTCTTTTGTCTGAAGCCATAGTGATATTGGCCTATCAGTGCATCCGTGACAGCATTTTATATCCAATTGATAGGAGATACGGTTGTTCGCGCAGACAGCGGGTCCTATTCTTCAGATTTTCAATTACTGAGTCGACCTCGTTATAATCCGATGGCTCTACAAGAGAGCCATCATCAATTGGTGGTTCTAGAAACTCTTCTGTTCATCGTCCGCAAGTAGGTTAGAGAAATTACTTCTCCATAGTCTTAGTGATTCCTGTGCATCTGTAATCAGACTTCCATTATTGTCCTTGCAAAAAGAAACTCCAGGTTTTTATCAGACGCTTGACTTTTTGACAAATATTTCGAGCTTGTTCATAACACCTCAATATCCTTAAGCTCACGCGTTTCTGCTCTCTCCATTTCTCACGATATCACTCTCTAACATCTCGCGTTGCTTTCGACTGATCAACATGATAAATTTGATTGCTAAATTTGATTGTTTTGATCAGGACCAAGTAACCAAATATCCTTGTTTATGTTTATCTTGTGCTACTGATTACTATGTTCCGACCTGCGACGAAGTCGAATAGCCTCTCTCCATTGCTGGATGTAGCGTTGTGAAGGCTACATTTTTAGACAGTTAGGCTAAAGATTCCTTCCTTCACAATTTGTGGCGTTGAAATCGCAAAGCATTAGTTTTATATCGGGATTGGGGCAGCGCTCGTTCGAGTCGTTCGAGACGCGCATAAAATTCATATTTAGCCGCATCGCCTGCGACTCTGTTGAGGAGAGTGAACAAATCAGGCTAATGTTGAAGTACTTACCCTTAATAAGTATCGCGGCCCGGCGGTCATATACAGGTATGCAAGGAGACAAGACCTCTGGAGACAAGACCTCGTAGTTTCCTACTAACTACGATACCGCATCCAAATTCGTTCTTCCTCGCATGACAACTATAATAGATGTCACAGGATGCCTTTTTTGAGCAGCTCTGTCCTATCCAGCTGGATATCTGGACAAGCTGTATGGAGTAACAGGACATTTCTGGTGCATAGCCGTAAATCATGGTCTTTAAATCGTTTGCGGGGCTCGTCATTAAAGGGGAATTGTAACCGAGGCTTCCTCTGTGTCTTCACTTGTAAACGTTGTTTTGCGGTGGCGTGAGCCAAACCCAGTGCACCGAAACTTAATTAAGGGGAGTGATTGCCTTCTCACAATTTACTCACCATGGAGATTCCGTATCCCAGGGAATACGTGTCGTAACGGACATTTGTCAGCTGCTTGCGCCGTTTACAAAAGAATCGTAATTTGGACGTTCACAAATAACTTTTCACTTTTGCAAACGACTCCATTCCCCGGTTTTTGTTTCTGTAAATTGTAATTTAAGATTTTCTTCATAGTTCATCCATTAAAATATGCAGTATAAAATATGGTCGCGCAGCTCGACAACAACCTTCTTTGTTTGCTAAATATATATATGTTGTTTGTAAGTCAGCTTAAGAAATATTCCCTAAGATGCTTTGCTTTCTGCTTAAAGCTTTAGTCAAGCTCTTCAGTTCAGTGTGTAATTGCAGCCAACGCGGTTTGTTTCAAAATGTTGCTGTTGCAGCTGCTGTTGCTGTAAAGGAGATAATCAATTCGTTCAAGCTTTTATATTTATTAGCCTATTAGCCAAGCAATGTCTATTTCATAAGGTTTTAACGTTTGTACGCTATAAAATCACCAATTTGACGCTTGATGCGTAGTTCGACTTCGATTTTGTATTTGTTTATTTCGTTAATGGGCCAACACTAGCCCGGTCAATGCACCCCTACGGTGACCTAGACTTATTCTAGCACAAAAAAATATATTGTATTATATTTTTAATATGGAAATTAGCAACAGTTTTACAAGAAATTGACGCTGTGTGTCTGTACGCACGTTTACGAAGCAGTTTTTCTGGTTTTTTTTTTACAAACTTCCTAGCTGATGATGACAAAATCCAAACGAAATGTTTATTATTGGACAGCAGTTAACTTATAGAAATCTATAAACCATTTTTTTTTTGATTCTTTATTTTTAGAATTGTTACCAGAAATATCGCAAACTATATAGAATGATATCAATGTCACTGCTATATCTTTAACTTTATCATACACATCAACAGCTTTAACAACATCATGTTGTATCTTTTGTTGAATCATGCATATCTTGAGTGACATTAAATGTAAAGAATTTCTGCTTGAACACAGACGAAGCGGTTAAGGGAAGCAAAATGAGTTTAAATTATGTCATAAAACTGGAAAAAAATTGTACCATAAACGTTCAGTAGTTCAGAGAACAGAAATAATCAAAAACTTCATTGTCTTCAATTGTTGACAATTGCGACAAATTATTGAGTGTATGCACGAATTAACTACCTACTATAATATTTAGAGTTAGCATTTTGTTGGTTGACCTTTTTGCTTGATTGTTTTGACCATGTTTTGACATTTGTTTCTTCTGCTTCTTCTTTTTATCGTAGATGCTCAATGGCATAATTTGGCAATTGGTTGTTTAGCATGTATTATACTGGGTGTCTCAAAAGAAAGTTCACATTTGATTTGCTGATTGCGTGAACGCAATTATTCCGAGGGGCGCGGTAATATGTCAATCAGTAGCCTAGCTTTTGGGAATTTAGTCGCTATGGAGAGTTTCTCGGGAGCGGACCGTGCGACTGTAGCGCGTAGAAAATTCTGCAGTATTCGACATGTTTGTCATTTAAATGATGTGCCAAGCCCACGACTCATTGGAAAATGGGTCGAGAAGTTTGAAGAAGTTTTCAGTTTTTTTGAAGTTTTCAACGCTGGAAAAATCAAAATCCGGGCGTCCAAAGTCTTCGAGAACGTTCGAAAATGTAGACAGTGTTACTCAGTCTGTTCGTGACAACCCGGACCTTTCGATTCGGAAGCTTGCTGTTGCTTTAAACGTGCCTAGATCATCATTGTTCCTCATTTTACACAAAGATTTAAAGCTGCACCCCTACAAAATGCAGATGGTGCAAGAATTAAAGCCTCAGGAAGCTGGGCAGAGGCATGAATTCATAAACCAGATGATTGAGCGCTTTCCAACGTTTACCAACATCTTGTTTTCGGATGCAGCTCATTTCCATCCTAATGGACATTTAAACAAGCAAAATTGCCGTTACTGGAGTGCAACCAATCCAAAACACAAACATTAGAAACCCCTACATTCGCCTGAAGTGACCGTATGGGCTGCGATGTCGGCGTCGGGAATTATTGGCCCCTACCTTTTTTGAAGATGAAAGGGGACGTTTAGTTATAGTGAATTCAGAGCGTTATGTGGAGATGTTAGACGACTTCTTCGTGCCTGAACTGTAAAATTTTCCTGGTTATAACCAAAGAACATGGTTGCAACAGGACGGAGCAACTTCACACAAGTCCAACAGGTCTCTACCACGAGTTCATGAAATTTTTCCTGGCAAATTGATCTCCAGGAGAGGTGACATTAATTGGCCTCCACGAAGTCCCGATTTAACCCCTATGAACTTTTTCCTGTGGGGTTACGTCAAATTTAAAGTTTACGGCAACAAACCGACACAATTAAAAGAAAATAAAATAATATCATCACATTTTTCGCTTAGTGGCTTTGTCAACAAGCAAAATATGACAGGAAGAGACTGACCAATGAAGCTTCAACAGAGACAGCATTGCATTTAGGAAAAGTGTTCGTGTGGTGTGGATTTCATACCACGGAGATGTGTTTCTACTGAAAATTGAATACATGATAGTAACTTTTAATACTTAATTTCCAAAAGTTGCTCGTTTGTGAACTTCACCATGATAAAAATGTAAACCTTGACTGACGTTTTGTCGTTGACAGATTCTGAAGGGTGCATTTCGTATTCAAATACAAAAAACCCTGTATTTAAAATAAGAAAATCATAAATCTAATAAATTATTCTTGATTATTTTTGCTAAAAGTTGTTCAACACCTTTTTGTGTCTTTGACACAAACATAGCCACCGAATGTTTCTTCATTAGGCAACTTCATTTTCATACGCTTCTTGACTTGGCATTTCGTTAGCGGTCTAGGTCTAGGTTAGAGGTGTCTAAATCAATCCGATTTCTTATTTTTTTCTTCTTTTTTTGCTTTTTGAAATTTTTGCGGAAGTTGTCTAAACGGTAAATCGACATATACGATACATCCGGTGACGAGGGCGCTAACGCTTCACTGTGGTAAATGAACGCTTGTCTTCTACAGCAGCCACAGCTTCAATCTAGTCTTTATCTATGATGTCTTCAATAAAAAAGCTCCAGTTTTTTTTTCTTCTATGCTCTTTTTTTGCTCGTTGCCAATGGCGAAATCTATTCAGCGCTTAAATAATTAATTCGCCAAAGTATCGCTTTACATTTGCATGAAAAATTATTGAATGACATTTTTTTTTTTATATTTAAATTTGACTTTAATGCTTTTGTCTATGATTTCAACGCGCAGCATTCGAAGATAATTTATATATTGTATTTAAATAATTTGATCACAAAATTTGAAACATCCAGAAAAAGAATTTAGAGACCCCAAAAAGACACCAAACCACTAAATTAAAACAAGAAAGAACGCTGCAGTTGAGTGTGCTCGACTTTGAGACACTCTGTATATCGACTTCAAGGCTTCTTATATGCAGCATAGATTTGTGGAATAGTAGTCTGATCTGGTCCAATGTGATAAATTTTAATAGAATTGAATAATGCTGTGAAGTTTCTAGCTTAATTAGAAAGAAACAACAAACATTTTCAAACCAAAACTCAAAAATGTATGACAGCTTTGTATGGAGCTACCCCCTAGCAATGCGGCATATTTTATTAGGAGTTATCTAAGATATACCGAATTCACCGTTTTAACAACCAAAATCAAAAGTTTAATACACACTTTATGTGAATAGAGCCAAATAGAGTCTTAACAGCATAACTTGAAGTCTATAGTCTCCAAGACTTCTTCTTTTAAACAGACGGTCGGACGAACTGACAGACAGACATTGTTATATCGACTCAACTTTTGATGCGAATCAAGTACATATAAATACTTTATAGGGTCTGTCACGCCTCCCCCTGCCTGTTACATAAAGGCTGTTTTTTAATTCATTCATTAAAGTTCTTGAATTGAATTAAAATACTGAGCTTACATAATTTCAAACTGGAAATTGGCTTTATGAGAACGATAATTAGTGTTTAAATATGATTTGGGGCGGCTGGTTCGGATGTGGCGCATTCTGCAAGTCCAATTTACAACCGATTTATTTAGAGTATACGTGGTGTAAAAACGTTCCATGGTTAATCGAATAAGTAGCACGTATGGAGGATTATGTCGACTGTAAAATGGACGTAACATTCCCGAAGTGAACCATGATTTTTTAAATAAATTTACACAATTTGCAAACTTTGTTCTGGTCTATTCATGATAAAATATTAAACCAAACTTAACACAAATGACACTAGCGTTGCCAGATCTGACCAATTTATATTAGTTTAATCTCTGTATGAAGATTGAACCTCCAAAAAAGCATCCTGTACATTTGTTCAAACTTAGTATACTCTTGGTCCTCCAAGTCGGGAAACACATATTCTGTTTTCTTGTTGTTACATTGGAAACTCTGCACAGATTTTAGTTTTTGTGTTCGGCTTTATTTGTAAACATTTCGTTTCAATTCTGCTAGTAATCAGTACCATTTGGGGTTTCATTCATTTCTCATAACATTTCTTCCGGATGTATCAGTCAAAAACGCTAAAAACCATTGTCAACGCTCCCTGGTTTCTGACAAATGTACAGATCCATAAAGATCTTAAGATAGCCTTCAAAAGAAGAAATAAGTAATACACAATAAGTTAAATAAAACTTAAATAGTAGTTTAAATTCTGACAGCCAGAGACCTGCCAACTTGTCTTATGCTTTTTATTAAACATTTTTAACAGTTTTTCTAGCTGCAGCAGTGAAAACATCCTGTAGAGACCAATTTCGGATCTTGCAACATGTGGTCGAGCGTTGCCATGTTGAAAAACCATCTTGTCGTGTCGTTTGGCATATTCCGGCCGTTTTTAATTCAATGCTCGGCTCAATTGCGTCAATTGTTGTTGGTATTTAACTGTTTCTGTGTAAGGAATTGTTACATCATTTAACTTGAACCGAGGGCAGTTTCTTCTTCTTTTTGCAAATGATGTGTGCAACGATTTTTTAGGGTTGACTACATTGTTCCATCTGTTTAGCCATACTCCAGAAGAGTCAAGCTGTTTTTGTATCACTCTAGAAGCCCCAACAAGACTCCTTGGAACTGCTATAAATGCAGAGTGTCATCGGCGTAGGTAACTGTCGTGAGGCAATGTTCTCTACTGATGGGCAAATCTGCTGTGAACAGTGTTTACAAGAAGGGACCAAGCACACTACCTTGGGTAACACCTGCCCTGATGTCTTTAATTGAGGATACATCATCGCCGCATCGAACAGAAAATTTCCTATTCTACAGATAAGATTTCAAGAACAGGTATTAGTATGGGGTTGGCAGCTGCATCTTTAGCTAATAGAGCAAACCGGCGTGCCACACTCTGTCAAATGCCTGTTTCACATCTAGGAACACTGCCGAGCAGTACTGTTTCTCCTCTTGAGCCAACAGAATACGCTCCACTTTTCGATGGCACTGCTCTAGAGTCCCATGTCGACATCTGAAACCAAATTGGTGTTCAGGTATTAACCCATTATTATCAAATATTGGCAGTAATCTATGCAAAAATACTCTCTCAAGTATTTTGGAGAATACTGCCAGAAGGCTTATCGAACAATAGGAAGCAAAATCTTTTTCTGCTTGGCCCGGTTTAGCAATCATAATGACTTCTGCACATTTCCACTGGGAAGGGAAGTGTTCTAGCTGGAGACAGCTGTTTATGATTCCTACGAGCAGCTCTAGGCAGTGCCTTTACGACTGGTATTACAAACTATACAACAAAATTTATATTCTTCATATGCATTAACTCTGAAGTGTATCAAAATTCGTACAAGTTCATGTTAAGCGATATATTGCAAGAAAAGCGGATAGCAACAACCATTAGCAAAAAAAAAAAACGCATTTATTTTATTATTATAATTATTTTTTTTTTTAATTTTTATTTTTGCTGCTTCTTTGCACCAAAGTTGTTCGAACCAGTTAAATACTTCGAAGAAAAAAAAGAAAAAATAATTTTTTTCGGTTCAATTTTTTGGAACAAAATGATTTATGATACACATTTAAATTGCTTAAAAATTCTTTAAACTGCAAGTAGCAACTACCGGTTTTATTCTAAAAACATATTATCATATGCGAAACGTTCTGAATGCGGTAATAAAACAAAGTAAGTAATAACAATAACAACAACAACAGCTCTTGACGACTTGTAATTGTTTAATTTGTAGGCGGGAGTGAACAAGTAATCGATAGATCAATTGCCATTATTATTAAATGAAACAACATTGAAATAATTTAATACGATAATAGAAATTGAATAATTGAAAGACGCTAGAGCAACAAGCGAAAGGTGTACCCTGTTGTTAATCGAACGACTATTGAAGTTTTAAATGGGCATGAAGTCGAAGTTTTGTCAAAGGTGTCAAAGTGCAATGGAGAACTTAATTGAATGGATATCTTCATCGGTGCACTAATGTGTGGAGTGGTATTGGGTGCTGCCGATGAAGATCTACATTTAATTAAATTCTCCGTGGCACTCTTACAGAAACTTCATATGGGAAAAAGTTGTTTTTTGCAATACTAACTTTAAAAGCGATTTAGGCAAGTCAAGCACGATTTTCGAGTTCAATTTAGTTGCCAATTAGAATGTATATAAAATGATTAATATAGAGCTTTAAGATAGAAGTAGTTATTCATGCATTACGTAATGTGTCGAATGTATTGAAAAAAGACATATATATCAATTTGTAGGTTTTCTTTTTATAACATTTACACGTATTGTAAAATATTATTTGGTACAGTTTGTCTGAAAGTTTGTAACGCATTAAGTCAGGTATCGTAGAACCCATAAAGTATATTCTGTTGATTATTTAAAAAATCAGCCGGAGCCTTATCAGATGAATGCGGTGGTTGTGCGTTGGTGTCTGTTGAGGTGTTAGTCAGAAATTCGATCACAATAATAGACTTCTGAGATGGAACGTTGTCGTGGTGCAAAATCTTTCCACAAACTTAGCCTTTTCGACTTACTGGCAAGAA
This sequence comes from Leucophenga montana, assembly GCA_035044765.1. NCBI lineage: Eukaryota > Metazoa > Arthropoda > Insecta > Diptera > Drosophilidae > Leucophenga > Leucophenga montana. The sequence goes on from JAWNNQ010000261.1 coordinate 47,722, forward strand.
TTCCAACTGTCCTCTATAATGAGGCGAAGTTTGAGCACCATCTATCATTTAGTTTGTTTACAGTGCTCGATTTTGTCAGTTCATCCCAATTGAGTTTTGCGATTTTTACGAATTTTTGCGAGTTTTATGCAAAAACTCAATCGCGTAAAGCTCGCTGAAGACATGTTAAGAAGAGTCAATTCCGACTCCTCATTCATAATTATGAATTTGACAAGTAAACGTCAACTAGCTTCGGATTAGCGCCTTCCAACTGATCCGAAACCGAGAAAACCACGTCAAAAGCCAAGGTAATGTTGACAGTTTTCTTTTTCACAAAAAAAAAAAAAAAAAAAAAAATGTACTTTTGGATCCAGAGATGAGACCATGTTTATTTTACGTTTTTTGGATAGCGGAATTCGAATCCGCGGTCCAATTAACGAAATCACCTCAGGTTTTTGAGATAACCTTAAAATTCGAGGCCAAAATTTTAAAATCAAGAAAAATTTAGATTTATAAGTCTTACCATGTGAAGTCTATATAATCCCATTATGTCAGGCTTTTGACATCCTGCATCCAGGGCACCTCCAATGTTGATACGAAAAAATGGACGGTGAGATCAACACTAACACCAGGTTCTAATAATATTATACATAAAAAGTTCTTATTCCACCTTTACGCAAAAAGCTTGGTCTCATGTAACAATTTGTAAAGGCTCTCGATGTAAACAGCAATTGTTTTCAATATCTTGTATCTAAATTGCCAAAGCTCTCCGATGCGAAATTGATTTAGAGATGCCAAATTCATAGCTAAAATGAAGCCTCTTGAAAGAGCAGCTTGGCTAAGCTTCAGAGATGTCTCGCAACATTTTTTGGGAAATAATAAATTTTTGTAGGTTTTCAATTTTTTTTTATTTAAACAAAAATATTACGTGATACTTTAGTACATAATGTAAGCTATTTTTCGATATAGTCACCATTCCTCTCTATGCAGTTGGTGAAGCGGGGTGTCAATTTGTTGATGCCTTCCTCGAAGTAGTTTCCCGCCAATCATTTGGGACCCACCTCGCGGACAGTTTCCGATATCCGAGGGTTTCTGTGATTGTTTCGTGGTGTAGAGATCTGCAGATTTGCGGAAACATTGCAGAAAGTTCATCCACAGTCAACGCATTTTCGATTTTTTCCACAATTTCGTCAGTCACAATTGAAGGTCTTCCGCTCCTCTGATCATCATGCACAGACCTACGACCGTTTTTAAACTCGCGACACCACTTGTACATACTCGTACGATTCATAGCTTTATCACCATATGCAGTTTTCATCTCATTATAAATCTGAAACTTAGGTTTTCCCTTCAAAACGATGACGCCGCGTGTTTCGCACTTGGCGGAAGACTGGATTGACATTGTTCACGAAACTTGTTGTCGCATCGACAGTTCTCAACGTACTGACCTCTAACCGGTCTCTGTGCAAAGGGGATAATTCAGGCTGCACTGCCTCGTAGTTCCAAAAAAGAATATTGATTCATGTACATATATATTTATTCATATATATATATATATATATATATATATATATCATTTCACATTTTTTTTTCAAAAGCTCTTATGACAGCTATATGATGTACGAAATCCCATCGCGCAACCTCCTCGTGGTGTACATTGGATAACGCTAGTCCCGACGGTCCTAGCAATTAAAGCTGTAAGAAAAATATATCTACTGTAACACTAGTACAAAGTAATGAAGCTGTGGTCAGGGAATCATGAGGTTATGAATAGTAGGAGATGGAGGTTCTGGGTTGCATATGTTTTTAAGAAATCCTCAACCATGTAAACTTTTCCCATACTACAGATTGCCTATGATTTAATAGCCATGGAGTTATGTGGTTATAGGGTTATGGAAGTTTTTGCTTTTAAGTACTTGGGTTTTCAACGAGTCCCCAACTAAGTCATATTTTGATATAATACAGGGTAAGACTTGTAGATCAGAATTTTTCTTGATTTTAAAATTTTTGGGTAAAATTTTGAGGATTTTTTGAGGTTATGTCCAAAGCTTGACGTAATGAAGTTAAATAGACTTCAGATTCGGTTTCAGCGACCCCAAAAACATAAAGTAGTCATGGTAAGATTTATGATCGGAATTTTATTTGATTTTAAAATTTTGACATCGAATTGTGATGATTTTTGAGGTTATCTCAAAAACCTGAGGTGATGGGGTTAAGTGGAACTCGGATTCGAATTCAGCGACACAAAAACATATAATAAACATGGACTGATCTCTGGGTTCATAAGTGATTTTTTTTTTGTGTGGCTGTGTAATCGCTGTGTGGAATTCTTGCCAGAAGGTCAGACGGTAAATGAAGAACATTATCTGAGCATTGTGTGCGGCGTTTGAGAGAGGCAATTCTTCGAAAAAAGCCAAATTTGTGGAAGGAAAAATCTTGGATTTTTCAGCACGACAACGCTTCATCATCACATGGCTATCTTTGTAAACGAATTTCTGAATAAAAACTCAACATAGTATACCATCGCCCAACCACCGCATTCAACTGATATAGCTTCAACCAAATTTTTTCTCTCTGAAATTAATCCTTTGAGGCATCCATTTTCAGTCGATAAAAGACAAAAGAGAATTCGCAGCGACAACTCGTTTCTGATTTTTGATATATATATATATATATATATATATATATATATATATATATATATATATATATATATATATTCTTTATCAGCTTGACGAGACGAGTCGAATTGGCTATGTCCGTCTGTCTATTAGTCTGGTAGTTTCTCTGTTTTATATATTCAATTGCACCAAGACTTATTGCAGTCAAATAAAGAGTGGAGTAGCCACACCTTTTTACTTCAGTCAATATCAACTTCGAAATTGACACGATCACTTCTTATAGACAGACACTTGATATTTGTATGCATATCTCAATGGGTTTTATCGTCGATTTTTTGGTGTAGCTCCCATAGAAACCACCATTTTTTATTACAGTCAAAATCAACTTGAAATTTAATATCGTGGCTTCTTACCGACGGCGTGTCCTTCCTATTTTTAGAGATAGCTCCATACAAACCCACTGCTCACTAACTAACGTCCACAGTGTTTGATTATGCTGTTTCATTATTATTAGTTCTCTTAATTATTAGTTTAAAATCTATCTGTGCGATCCAGAATAAGAAATCGTTTAAGTAGTTATCTAAAATCTTAACTAATATCTCTTAAGTTTAAAGTTATGTAATTACTATGATTAAGCGGTCGATCAATGTATCTTAAGATTTTTAGGGGATCCTAGGTGATACTTGCTTAGGTTACACTGGTTGACTTCTTGATAGAGGTCACTCACAGACCAATATGGTCCTTAGTGAGGCTGAGAGCATGAACTACATCCCTGCACGGCTGGACATTTCTTGCAGTCTTCTATCGCAAATTGGCTATCGATGAATATGTTTATTCGTACTTGCGAGGTGCGCATCTGTTGGGCTACTTTCGCCACTTTCCTACTTCCGCCTGGAATAACCTGCGTATAACCAGATCTAAGAGCCTTAGATCTGGTTATACGCAGTATACCGCAGTATATTCAGTAGTATATTCTGACTCCATTTTGGAGCTGCATATATTTGTATATATTTGTATTGCGCGCTGGTCCAGTCCTTTGTACCAGTAACCTGGTCCCAGTGAAATTGGTCTGTGCGATGTTGGATTTGGGAGTCATATAGTCCGTTCTACTGCTGAACGCCAAATGAGCTGTGTCCGTAGCATAGAGGCGTTGCGCAGGCTTCTGTTCAAGTAGACGTTCGTAGATATCCAGGGAGTATACTCCTAGCATCTTGTGGGGACGGATCTTAACGTCCCCGTGATGCTGACTAGCGAATGCCGTTGGGTTCTCTGCTTATGCTTTAGATATGTGGACTTCTTCAAGGCTAGCCACCATACCAGAACTCCTTGAAATAGTAACGGTCGTACTACTGAAATGAAGATCTAGTGATTTTTTTATGGAACACACTTAAAGCGTATTAAAACTTCGGTTTTGCTACGTTTTAACTTTAATACTTTTATTTTCGTTTGTTAAACATTTTTTAACTTGTTTTGCGTTATCTCCCATATTTTGTCTTAATTATAATGTATTTTTGGAGCAACAAATTTTTCAGTTCAATTGCTTTAGTTGATGTTGCTTCAATGGATAAACAGCAGCAAGAAAAATTTATAAAAAGGGAAAAAAGAAGACATGGGGGAAATCACAACCAGACTTACTTCGAATAAGTTGCCGAAGAAGTAAAAACCGGCTTCCCAGCAGCCAACTGACCTTGAAAACTTTTACTTTTCATGCTCCGAAAAAAACAAGTTATGCGTCAACACTTTATATTCATGTTATTTTCAGATTTTTATTGTCCGCGCCGAATAAGAATTTTGATGTTAATTTTTTGGATAAACGCAAAAATAAATGAAGAAGTGAAATTCCGTTTAGAATCAGCAAAAGTTGAAGTCGAATTTGAAAATGGCAATGGAAGCTGTTAGTTAACATGAGCTAAATGCATATCTGCGAGAATCATTATAAGAGTTAATTAGTTTTACTAACTCAAAACTTCAACGACAACGCATACAAAATATGTAGTTTTGTATGCTTTTTCAGACAAACATTGACGGTCAATGTCCGTTGTTTGCTGTTAATTCGCATAACTTGCGGTCAAGTACAGTAACAAAGTGTTACTAATAGTTATCTTAAACAGAAATAGAAACCGAAACCGAAACCGAAACATACCAAAATACCAAGAGCAACAAACGTACTAAGCTATAGATCAAAGTACATCAAACTCAACTCGAACTCGAATGAATGACGACGCGTCCGACTGACTGACTGCTTATAGATTTGATTTAATGTGGCTCATTTGAACAATTAGATATAAGAAAAAAATTTGAACTTTGGTAGAACCGAAACTTCAATACTCTTCACAACTATTCATAACATTTTTTAGGTGGTTAGCTTCTAACTAAACGGCGATACAATATGATACTTTGAAAGGCTATAGTTCGGAAACTATTGGATATATTCAAGAAAACGCCAGTAATTAATTATTAACGAAAAAATTTTAAAGTTTACTATTTCAAAGTTACAACTCATTCCGCGTTGGTATGCAGAAATATAGACATTCCGAATATAAGTTTGAAATTCTTGTTTGTATTCGAAGGATTACTTAAAAATTTTTAGTACGATTCGTAATCAATGTTCTTGAATCAAGTACAATATGGGAACGATTTATAAATTAAGCGCAAAAATTCTTAGAGTTAAGCTCAATACTAAGATTGATGAAAAATTTTGCTACCAAAATTCTAAATTATTACGGCTATGTCAAACAAACAAAAAACAGTGTTCTCAAATCAACATCAAAATACTAAAATCAGATATTTATTTGGTGAAAAGTCCACACATATTGATTTTTTGTTGATTTTCTGACGGAAATGCAAAACATTACACTCTTTGTCACCTGTTTTTTGAGTATAAAAAGTATATATAAAAATAAACAGTAATGCCAATTCAACTTAGCCAAGGAGTACGTTGCTCTGCCAATTTCTTGCTGGAGCAACGTTATATATGCAAACGATTCAAAGTTTAACACTTTTGGGTAGGTTAGAGTCCAATATGTCTGGCGTCAGCAAAATACTGAGCTCCGGTGTAAACGTCTAAAGCCTACAATGATACATGGAGGTGGGAGGTGGGCTATGGTTTGGACCACATGTCTGTCTCAGGCATTGGAAATTTAGGTTTCATTAAGTGAATGAATGTATAAGAATATGTTCTGAAACCTCCTTAACGATAATTTGCTTCAGAGTGCCAATGCTGTAGGTCTACGAGAGCTTCGGAGCATACAAATACAATACATACAATTCAATTTGTGGATGATTTTAGACACTGCCATTTACAAAAGTCAGATTTCCAATAAAAACTTCAATTGTGGAGCAAAGGCAGAAAATTACGCCAGAGAGACGCGCAAAAATGAGGCGCTTCGATGAAATATAGGCTTAAAGAGGTCATTAAACGAAAAGGGGAACACTCAAAATACTGAGTTTTAGTTTTAACATCATCTTTTTTCAATAGGAACAGTCAAATTTTTTAGTTTTTTAATAGATATTTATTCAAGTTCCTCTGTAAATATACAAAAAGCTGTTAAACAACATGGCGTTTATATGTTTTCGATATCTCCAATAGTTTGCGAGCTATAGCTTTACAAAAATTTATATTGCATCTGCATGAAATAAGCTGTGAGGCACTGTATGTGAAGCTTTCGTACATTATCGGCCACAAAGTCGATTTTTATGTAAATAGTGACTTTAATGAAAAAGTGTTTTATACAAAATCCGAAGAGTAGGAGGTGAATTCAGTCTAGGAACATAGGAAGTACAGGTCTGAGCGACTAGCTTTAATTCATATAATCAGGAGAGATATAGACAGACAGACAGACAGACAGTCAGACAGTCAGACAGTCAGACAGTCAGACAGTCAGACAGTCAGACAGTCAGACAGACGGACATGACTAGTTCAATTCTATATTGTACTTTATAGGATCTCCGTTGCTTTCTTCAATGCGTTACAAACTCCGTGACAAAATTATGATACTATTCACACTACATGTGAAGAGCATAGAAATAGTTAAAATACTACAAACAGTACGTCTGTCTGTCTGTCTGTCTAGCTGTCCGAGTGAATGACTTGTAGAATGAAGAAACACTTGCCGCAACTGAAATCACTGTGCGGGATCATTTTCGGGTTTTCTTAAAAAATAAAGTTGATTTACTAGTTTCTTGTAAAAAGTTCTTGACGTTACTTGACGAAAGAAAAAACAACTGAAAAACTGAAAAACCGAACATGCTTCTCGAGAGACCCTTTTTTGCGGCATACGTTGAACTTGAGACTGAACTTGAAAATGGCTTTTGCTGTTGTGGTGTTTTTTTTTGTTTTTTGCTTTTATTTAACTTGGCTATTATGTTTTTTATGAGTTAGTCGTAATTAATGGCAAATTGATGGCGGCATCGCTTGCCAGACAGTCAAATCAAGCAAGAATAAGAATAAGCAAACGACACGACACGAGACGAGACGAGACGAGACAAGACGAGCTGCTTAAATAACTTAGCTATTGAACTTGACATAGATGTGTCGCATATCGCAGTGAGAAAAGCAAATTTGTTATTTACGTTAGTAGCCATTCTTTTGCGATTTTTATTTATCAAGAATAAACATTGGACTGCTTTGATTTGATTTGCTCTACTCTAACTGTTATCTCAGCTCATCGACCAGTTTTGCGAGTTACGGAAACGGAAGTGTTTCTTTAATCTGCTCATCGAACGAGTTATCAAGGCCGCATTGCGAGGCGCTGTTATGTTCGATTAGTCTTCTAAGCAGCAGCTCGAAACTGCTGCGCCACTGTGTATCCAAGTTGCTAATTGTACTCGTGGCTTTAATTTTTGTGAGCTGAGCTGAGCTGAGCTGAGCCATGTTGACAAACAATTGAATCGGGTATGCGCTACTTCCGGATTGATTGGTACTGCGCTATATAACTTTATACGAGTAGTATATAGATTGTATTTCATATACACAGCGCATACTATTTAGAGCAAAGCATGGCGTTTATATCTATTTATTATTTTGGTGGAGGTGCATTGAACTTCTGTCTTTATTTGGTTTGTTTTGATTGATGCTGATTCAGCGTGCGAGTGACATATTTTTTCTTTTTTGTTTGATAATTTTAAATAGCACGTGAATCGATAGATTTGTGTGAATATGTTTAAACAAGCATGATGATTTTCATTGGCATAGTTGCAATTAATATGTCGCTAATTAGAATTCACTAATTATGAATTACAAACAGATAAGAATATACAGGCCTATTCCGGTTTTCACTTTGGTGAATATTTCGATTCGAATTCACCTGGGAATGAGCTTGAATTCATATTATTCAATTACAGACGTGAAAAATTTAGCATTTTGGAAAATCCATTTTCGCATAATCTTCCAGAAAGTGAAAACCGGAACAGGCCAGATATTTTCAGAATTAACATACAAGTATTTTACGTTAACTATTTATTATTATATCCTGTACACAAATGTATGTAACAGGCAGAAGGAGGTTTGGAAGCCCCCATAAAGCATATATATATTCTTGATCAGCATCGAAAGCTAAGTCGATATAGCCATATCCGTCTGTCCGTCCGTCCATCCGTCTGAACAATGAAATCTCGGAGATTATAAAAGGTAAAGCCTTGAAACTTGCACTTTTATATTCGCCTGAATATGCCGTTTAAGTGTATAAAAAACAATTGTAACGGGTGATTCATTTAGAGGTTTTTTTTCATTTGTTTAATTTTTCACAGATCACGCGTGACTGGTGTCATACTATCATATTATTTTTATTCAGTAATGTTTGACAATACATCATCAATTCATCCAAATTATTCAGCTGTATTACGAAAATCAACGTTCTATGAAAAATGTTTTTCGTGCACTTTGAGCAAAACATGGTGTGTATCTTTGACTTTCCGAGCTCACTATTGCCAATAGCATCCTCAAATTTGAGTCTGAGTGTACGTTATTGATAATTACGTGACCGAATAGACCACATTCAGCCCGTAGAATATTGCGTCTGTAGCGGAGAATGTGCCTGCAAATCATGACCAATCGATTCGACGCCGTGCGCAGCATGTTGGCTTCTCGTATGGAACTATGACAAGGAATTTTACGACAGGATCTTGACTTAAAGGCTTATAAAATCAAACTTAAGAATTGAAGAGATTATGTGAAGTCAGTAGTCTTCATCGATAAACCAACACAGATTCCAGACATGGAAGCTAATATATCTCTCGTAATTCGCGAGATACTCGTAGCAATGCTGGAAAGATTGATTCAAAAGTGGACATTCCGAATGGACCATCTACTGCGTAGGCGCGGCCAGAATTTGAATGATATTATCTTTAAAAGGTAAATATCAGAGATTTTTCGTGGTTGTCTGTAGAGTCGGTTTACGGACGATAATTTTACGTGATAACGTCATAAGAAAACATAATATATACATACATAATATATTGTTATATATACATATTTATTCTGTCTGTTACATACATTCGAACAAACTTATTATACGCTTGTCCCACAGCGTGCAGCGTACAATTAACTAAAACCTACTGACAGGCGCCAACATCAAGACAACGCTACTGTTATTTTCATATATGTATGTTCATGTGTATGTGTATATTCTACCATGCGCGTATATTCTACCATGTTCATATTATGCATATACAATGAGACTGACAACTTTGCTTTCATCAACATACACAGCGCCGCACCCCACCGCGCGCTAGTTAACACTAAAACGCAAACACACACACACATACACACACACACACACACACACACACACACACACACACACACACACACACACGTAACTATAGCTTTCACAAGCCAATGCTTCACAAGCCGAACGCTTTTAACGATCGTGCCTCTCTATTGCTTGTTCCGCGCTCTCGCTTGCACGCACGGCAGAGGTGTACGTGACAACTTTTCGTATGCGGCGGCATTCATCGATTTAATAGACATTATCACGTCAAACATTTTTTTTTCATTAGAGCATGATATGAGCAGGGTAGTTCGAAGTCGGAAACATACGACTGCAGAATTCCTTCTTGTTTTTTGTTTAAAATTAAGTAGTAAATAGATAAGCTTATTGTTCTTGTATAAAACGGGCTTTAGTAACGAATTGAAAAATTCTGTAGGTGCAGATGTTCGAATTTCGGCCGATAAGCGAACCTATTATTAGTTACTATTGACAATTTAGTGACAAACTAATCAGCATTTTTTAAATAATTTTGACGACAAATTTAGAACCATCGAAACCATGCTCCATAGTATTATTCTTATGCGAGTGATTCATCGAATTTGGCAACTTTTCCCGGCCATGACAACTCTGCCGACAAACCACTAGTGATTCTTGAATTATTTTTCACGCTTTAATCGCATCGGAGACCCCATAGAGTATTGTATACATATTTGAGATCAGTACGACAAGACGAGTAGATGTAGCCATATCCGGATGTCGATCTGTCTGTCCTTCTGTCTGTGGGTTTGTACAAAAATCCATGTTTTGCAGATGCCATATGTTAATGAGCGTTACGTCATAGAATTGATGTTATTAATGCCAAATATTCCAATGAGAAAAATGAAAAGCAATAGCAGCTTAAAGCAAGTAGAGCATAGAGATTTGATTTAAATATATCATTTTTCAATATAGCCTACAAGTATGCAACCAAAATATTTTGTAACGGAAGTGACTAAAACTAACGGAAGTAGTTAATAAACTGCCGAACGTGATCATGTCGTTGTGCCAAGTTATAGAATATGAAAAGCTGAGTTAAAGCTTTGATAACAAAAGCCTTTTTGGTAAGTAAATAACTACTTTTTGAACATGTAACACAAAATAAATATCGAATTATTTTTTATAGCAACAGATTTAAGTTTGTTTACTTATCATACTTACTTTATCATACAACACAAAAGCTTGAAAGATAATCAACATGTAAGAGCTATACAGCGCGTTTATACGATGATGTATATCATGATAACACGTTAAGTGAAAACAATTTGCGTATAAGCCATTATACAAATATTCAACAGAACTGAATTTACGTCACACCTCCTACCTTTGTCTCGTAAAAAATCCTTGTTATTTCTTCTTAATATTGACGGGTGCTAAGTATTTATCGAGCCATATCAGTGTTTTGACCGGACGGAGCAAACCATTGTTGCATTAAGCTAAATGCCAATTTCTTCGAATGTTTTGCGCATGAAACGTCTGTCAATGAAGTTTGTTCCGAAATTGCTAAATTTTGGACTTGCTTGTTCGTGATTTTTTTTACCAAAAACAACTTGAACCGTATTCAACAGACTTGGCCACCTATGACTTTTTTTCTGTTACCAAAACTGAAAAGACCTACGAAAGGATGGCTTTCAGCCATAATTGAGGAGATAAAGACATAATCGCTGAAAGAGCTCAAGGCCATACCAAAAAGCGCTTGTCAGAAGTGCTTCGAGGATTGGAAAAGCGTTGGCACAAGTGTATAATATCTCAGGGTTATTACTTTCAAAGGCATAAAATAGTTATGATGCATAAATAAATATTTTTCAAGAAGTCACCTTTTTTTTAATACACCAAGTATGTGCTGCTACCTCGTTCAACTTTTATAAGAGGTAAAATCTGGAAGAAAAAACAAAACTTCAATGGAACTACCATACACAGTGAATTTCAAAGGTTATTTTTAGTACTTAAAAACATGAAACTAGTTGGTGGGTGAATGCATGGGCGCTACCTCTAAACGTGTGCATGGCATGTTGATGTAGATATAGCCATATTATGGGCATTGTGGTAGTATCATCCAAAACTTTAAATGCTGATTTGCGCGCGAACCACACGAAACTACGTGTGGATGTTCTATCTTCTATAGTTTATGAGATCTCGTCGTTCAAACATACGAAGGACGAAGGGACGGACTGACAGACAGACAGATATTGCTAGATCGACTCTGCTTTCGATGGTAATCAATAAAATATATACTTTATGAAGTCTGTCACGCCTCCTTCTGTCTGTTACATACATATATACTGTAAGGTGGCCCTAGTTCTTATACTCTGAGATTGGTTGTTTCATACGAAAAGACAACTTGTTGATGAAACGGACATGGCGTTATCGACTCTGTTTTCGATACAAATATACAATATGATATGATCTCCTCGTATTGTACTGGCAGAGCTGATATCAGGATTTACTGTCCTTGACAGTGAGTCTATTTAAAAGATATAAGTACCTCCTTATAGTTGCTGGCTAGTTCCAGATTTACGAAGAATATGAACATCAGTTTTTGTTGAAACGATTGATAGCATTTTTAATTTCACGGTCCCGTACAACATGTCCATGCTCAGCCAAAGCTTCTCTGATGTCTTTCGAATCGGTGGAGAGATGTAGCCCTTTTATCACGATCCTGTGAGCACGCTCATCCTTGGCTTGGAAGGTCTGATAACGCATTTCGTTTGTGTCAAGGTAGCATTTGAACTTCGAGAAGCATACCTTATCGGTCAGGTTTATTCTAACAGGAGCATCCTTACAATAATAAACGTAGCTGATGTCGGAACAGATTTGTATGAAGATTTTACATTGTCTTTGTCTAAGAAATGCATACATTAGTTTCTCCTAAAATACATACTTATTTCTCTATTACAATTCTAAACTAAATATTAAATGAAATACGTAAATATAATTTCCCATGCTTAAATTCAGCATAATGTTTTACAAATATTTTTTTTTATTTACGCACATTTCTGAATGAATTAATCTCCATTAATATTTAATGACGTTCAAATAATAACGGTTTGCTGAGAATTATAGTAATAAACTGATAAAAACAGGTTAAACAAACACAATGAACAAACAAAATGCGTTTGAAGCGTTCATATGTAAATATTTGCGGAAGAAATTTGCATATTATTGGAAGTTGCGCTCGAGCTTTAAACGACCATCTTCTTTTGTTTTATTATTGAATGTCTGCAAAGAAACATAAATGTGAAACAATGTAGGAAAAAAAAAACTTTGGAATATTTGCATATGAAAACGCAGCGCATAATTAAAACGATTTACAGAAAACCAATGAATGGCATTAGATAGACGGACGGACGCCAAAGCGGAAGTGTATACACGTGGCGTATGCGCAATATGCGTTTATATTAAAATTGTCGTTCACCGTGGTACCGTTAAATGTCAACGCCATTTAAATGACAACAACAACGACCACAGCATTCACCTACATTTTATACAATGCAAAAAAAGAAAAAAAAACGATTTGAAATACAAATCAATAAATCACAATTATTTATTTTTATTGAAACTTTTTTGTTTAATAGCATAAATTAAATTAATAATGCGAAAGTCAAGATCAAGTTCAATTTACCGGTCAAGTTGAACTGAAACTCTACGTCGCGACGATCAACTCAGCAGACAGCATTCAAACGATTAACTAAACTAAACGACAAGATTGACCAGTTGCTCGTTTGCTACTCTTCAAGATACTATTTCACTTATCAACAATTACACTAGTCTACAGCCAAAAAGTGCATTTAAGGCCATATATATGTCAAGTCAACAACGATTAATCTGATTGGAATTAATGTCAAAAAAAGATGGTAGAAAATGAGTATTTTTTAAATCGGTTCAGTAGTTTGAAAGTTATAAGCTGAATATCCTACTATATAATATTATAAACGCGAAAGTTTGTAGGGATGTGTGTATGTTTGTTACTCTTTCACGCAAAAACTACTGAATGGATTTTAATGAAACTTAATGAAATAATATAGCTCATATATCATAATAATACATAGGCTAGAAGATATTGTGAAGATATTGTATAAATTGGCCAAAATATAACAATAAGTGTCACATAATTCGGAAAAAATGTATGCCACAAGAACTGCATTATACTAAACTGTCTTATCATAAGTGGCAATACAGGTAATATACAGTTAATATACAGTAGCGCCATATGCTTCGATTAATGGTACTGTACTATAATTATGCACTGTCTTATAACCGCTCGCCATCTGTCGTCAAAATTGTTGTAGCGGTTGAATCGGGTACACCGTGAAAATAAGATATACTTTAAAAGTTGTTAATAAATAACAATAAAAAGAAAAACCGGCGTAGTTACGCACGTTGTATTCTCTAGTTATACTAATAAACTTATTTAGTATTTAACAGTTTAGTATTTTTTGCGTAGAGAATGAACTTTTACGAAGAAAATAAGATACACTCGTACAAAATCTATAGACAGATTCCAAAGTTATGATTTTTTTTTTTTAAACAGTGTAGTTATAATTGAAGTTATAAGAAAGTTTGTCATAGAGCTCCATCCATACTAGAGTGCTGCATGACTGAATTCATGGAAGCTGTTTTATGAATATTCAATCATTTAAATTCAATTTATGAATGTAACACATTCTAAACAGTCTTTATTTCATTCAATGCAGAATAAATTCAACTTCACTAGCATTCACTTTGAATGAATGAATGAATGAAAACGCTTTTATTCATTCATTCATTCATTGATTCATGACATTCAACTTCATAAGCATTTAAGCATCAATAAATTCACAAGCTTCGATTGAATTAGAATGAATGTGAACTTTGGAAACTCATTTATTTCAATTCACGTTCATTAGTAGAATGTGCAATTGCCGTTTTGACCGCATTCATGCGGCGCTCTAGTCCGTACACAGCCCCTGGAAGGTGGAGACTTTGCTCTAACCGAACTACTATCGCCGCTCTAACGAAATTTCCTGTTAAAACCTCTCAAATGCTGCTCATGACACATGTCAAGTAGACTCTCTTTCAAAAATCTAAGTGGGAATTCAATAAATGGATCTTGAGTGATCTGTTGAAATGAAGGAATTTAAAAACATGGTGTTAAAAATCAAATAACAAAATAGTATTGTTAACACATCTTTGCAAATTTCTTAAACAAATTTTCAAAAATTATCATCGCTTATATGAGATGAAAATTGAAAAAATGGGGAGGGGCGCACGTTCGATCTAGGTCTATATGATGTAATTTGTACGTAAGTAATACCTAATTTTACATTTATAGCTTAATAAACAATAAAACCAAAACCAAGAAATTTTAAATCGTATAGTAAAACACAAACGTGAGAGTTTAAATAGAGGCTACCCCAAAAATTTCAAGTTGATATAGAAATGCATAAAAGTGAGCTGTGAGTTTGTATGGGACTACCTCAAAAAGTGTGCGGGACACGCCTATATGAAGCGGTGGTCCACTAAAATTCACCAAAAACGAATTACAAGCTAATATTGATTTAAATGAAGAATTTTTTCATAAAAAAACAGAAAAGTGAGAGATGGGTTTGTACCGGGCTACACCAAAAAGTGGGCGAGTCACGCCCATTAGTTTATGTATGTTAAGCGGCTGACCATAAAAAGGCACCACATTGCATTTCAACCTAATACTGACTTTTATAAAGAAGTTTTTTTTATACAAAATGTCAAAAGTGGGCAGTAGGTTTGTATGGGGGCTACCCCAAACAGTGAACGGGTCCCATCCATTAATGGATAGTACGTCCACTAGAAGTTGCCATATCAATTATTAAGTTGATATTGACTACAATAAACAAGATTTTCATACAAAAAGTCAAAAGTGGGCGGTGGGTTTGTATGGGGGCTAACTCAAAAAGTGGGCGTGGCGGGAAA
Organism: Leucophenga montana; assembly: GCA_035044765.1. NCBI lineage: Eukaryota > Metazoa > Arthropoda > Insecta > Diptera > Drosophilidae > Leucophenga > Leucophenga montana. Next base: position 62,996 of record JAWNNQ010000261.1, read on the forward strand.
ATATTGATACTCTATTAAACTGCAATAAAAAGAAGTGTATGCAATCTGTTCGTTCAAACATAGGGTCAGACGAACAGATGGAAATGTCAATATATTCCGACGCTAATTAAGACTACTTCTGCTTGTTACATACATTTGCACAAACCAAATATACCATTTTACCATAAATGTGCAGCGTATAAAAGTATGACATCAAATGTACTTTATATTTTTTTAATTTGTAGACTAGTGTTATCAAAGCCATAAGTAAGAGAAGAAAAGCAAATCAGTTGAAATATACAGAAACCCCGGAAGTAACATTGAACATCGCACGAAAAATGCCAAATTATCTGCGCAAGCAACCGCGACCTAGATCAGTACCAGCGCAGCAGAAGTTCTTCATTTTAAAGTCAACAACGAAGTTCTCTTCAGCATCATCATCATCATCACCTTCGCAGCAGCAGCAGCAACAACAGAACCAATTATATTTGCTCACCACGTTATTAACTAATATCAATAAAGACACCTTGAATTATGTAAATCATTTGAGTTTTCATCAATCGACTCAAATGAATCAGCAGCAGAATGATTCTTCTTGTCTTGGAGGTAGCTCCACGCACTGCGCAGATAAATTGTATTTCAGTGCCTTAAATACAGCACGTCGTCGATATGGTCACCCTATCGAATTGGCTGTGAAAAAAAAAACGCACACGTTTGCATTTTGACCTCTCCAGTAGTACCAGCGGAGCACCCGACACCTGCCGAAGTGTCGATTCAGCAGCAAAACTGCAGCAGAGCAGCACAAAGGTCAGCGCTCCACACGCTTCTACAGTAGAATTACATTCTCGTTTAACAAATTCTTGAGCGAAATGATTAATTATTAGCATTTTATATCTAGGTCAGGGTTGTTAAAGAATCTTGATTTTTTTTTTTTTTTTTTTTTGTTTAATGCAAAATGGTAGCTTATCAAACCAGCAGCGCAAACAGAAACAAACAAACGAAAAAAAAAACATATCAGCAAGTTCAAGTTCATCAGTCAATGTGAGGGGTGTTTAGACTTGCTTAAGTTGTTAATGTTTCTTTGAACTATTGTTCACCTTTGCCGCTTTCGTTTTTGGAGCCACTGTCTATGTAGTTTTGAATATAAAGTATAAAGTATTTTATAATCATACTGAAAACTCAAAGAAACAAACAACAAAACAAAATTAAATCAATTATGCGAATTTCATAGAGTTCAAGTTTGAATTGAATTTGAAATTTAGTCGATTTGTACAACAGATATGCCGATATATATATTGAACTTGAAGGGTTAACAGTTATATGAATTATAGATTTATACGATTCAATGAACTTTTTTTTAAGAATTTCTGTTTTAGATATTGGGATATTTTAGATATTGAATTAATAATGAGCGTTTTTTTTTTTTTATCGAAATTTACGGATTATTCAAAGTATTGTCCATCGCTGGCCACAACTTTTTCCCATCTTGCTGGCAATTTTCGGATACCAGCTATGAAGAATTTTTGAGGCAATTCAATCATCGATCCATTTTTTGCATTGTTCCTATTATGAAGTGAACTTCTGCTGGGACAGGTCATGTGTCATCGACCGGAAGAAGTATTTGTCGGAAGGAGCAATGTCTGGCGAATACGGCGGGTGGGGTAGGGCTTGCCATTTCAGCGTTTCCAAGTAGGTCTTGACCGGATTTGCAACTTGTGGCCAAGCGTTGTCATGCTTCAAAATCACTTTATCGTGCCTTTCCTCGTATTCCGGTTGTTTTTGCTTCAGCTCCCGCTCAAATGCATAAGTTGAGTCCGATAGTGTTCCCCTGTGATCGTTTCATTCGGTTTGAGCAGCTCGTAGTAGATTATGCCGCGCTGCTCCCACCAAATACAGAGCATAAGCTTCATGCTATGAATATTCGGCGTTCGAGGAGCTGTTCACAAACGAAAAATCGCTTTTCACCAGTTTCCTTGCTTTTAAATCAATTCCATGGCTTTTAGACGTTTGCTGACTGTCCAGTCAACCACTCGCAATGATTCTGACAACTTCTGAAGCGTTTGGCTATGGCCCACATAGAGCAATGTTACCAATTCTTCGTCTTCAAACTTTTTGGGTTGTCCCGGCCGTTCCTTATCTTCGAGCACAAAATCACCACTTTTAAAGCGACCAAACCACGTCCGACACGATTGTTCAGATATAGCATGCTCGCCGTAAACTTCCACTAAGATTCGATGACCCTCGGACGCACTTTTCTTCATATTTAAGTAATGTAGAAGAACTCCCCGCAAAAACACTTTATCTGGTACGAAATTCGACATGTTCGAGGCAACATTTAGTATTGTTGTCTACGTTCCAAACAAATGTCACAAGCTGCCAAAGCCGCTCATTGACAATAGGTTTTAGCGGCAAAATTAGAAAATTGGAAACTCGAATATTGGTTCATATACTAGTGGCGGCCTCTTGTGTGAAACGCTGATTATTAATACAAGGTCCCAAATAATTCATAGATGGTCTTTTATTGTACAACATTTTATATGTCAAAATATTGTAAGAAAAATTACTGGTCGCCTTGCAGGTCTGGTAATATTATAATCGAATTACTGGTAATTGCTGGTAATATTTTTGTACTTTCATACGAGGGCAATTTGATAATTCAGGGACTTTTTAAGTTTCACGCGTAGTTATTTTAAATGCAACACTGGTCCACTTCAACTATCATCTGTTAATAGACTATTGTAGAAGTGCAGCCATGAAAGGCAGACAGACGGACAGAAGATTGTCACGCCGATCCGATCAAAGAAAACCACTGTTTCATCTATTGCTTCGTTGCTAATCTGCTGCAATTAAGCAACGTCAAGCACTACCTCGAAGTTATCACACGATTACGTTTTATGTCAATTTCGGCGCAGCCTTTCTCTCTGTACGTCTGTCTGCCTTTCATGTCTGCTTTCAATGGCTGTCAAACACAAATTTAATGCTGTAGATTGGATACTTCAGGAACTATCCTCAAATCAATATGCATCGAAAAAGTCACTGTCTTATCAAATTGCCCTCGTACATACTTAGTGTAATATACAAAATTAAACATTTAAGCATGTATTTAAGCATGGTATATTCTTGATCAGTTCGACGAGTTAAATCGAATTTGAATAATGAATCTATAACCATGTATCTGGACCGAACAGAATGGTTGGATTTTTTGTCAAAGAGGTATAAAACTCTATCTAACTAATATACCCGTATATAGTTTATATAGTGCAGAATACCAAACTTTGACAAACATCCGTTTACTGGTTTTCAAGTTTTCATATCTTGCTTCGTATACGGCGGTGGCTGCTGAGTTGCAATTAGTTTTGGTTCAGACCAGAGTCGTAGATGGAGGGTTTTGGGCGGATTGATGCCCCCTTTGTCTCAAATCTGATGATATTATACATTTATTATAAAAAGCTTATATATATTTAATAAATAAATATAACACTCAGCGGCGTAGCAAGGGGGTTGCTTTACGTCACAATTTTTTTCTATTTTTTTTTTTTCTAATCAATATGTATTTGTGTGACGTTTGTGGACTTCAATTTTTTTTTATACCATTTAAACTTAGGCTGAAATTGTCACTTTGTCTCCAACGTTTGTAAAAGGATACATCCTATACCTCATGAAGTATGTATATTCTTCATCAGCTCGACGAAAGGAACCACCCTCCCACTTTTGACTTTTTGTATGAAAAACTTCTTTATTTAGGTTAACATCAGCTTGAAATTTGATATGGTGGCTTCTTATGTACAGCCGCTTCACATAAATATACTAATGGGTGTGTCCCGCCTACATTTTGGGTAGCACTGATACAAACCCACCGCACACTTTTGTGCTTCTGTATGCAAAACTTCATTGTTTAAGTCAATATCAGCTTGAAAATTTATTTGGTTTTCGTTTCATATAAATATACTAATGGGTGTGTCCCGCTCACTTTTTGCGGTAGCCTCTATACAAACCCGTCAACCATGTTTGTGTTATAAAAGATTTCTTTCGTGTTAATATTAGGTTATATTAGGTTAAACTTGTATGACCCGCCACGCCCGCTTTTTAAGGTAGCCCCCATGCAAGCCCACCGCCTACTTTAGACTTTTTGTATGAAAAACTTATTTATTGTAGTCGATATCAACTAACTGATATGGTAGCTTCTACTGGACGAACGCTTCACATATACATTAATGGATGGGACTCGACCACTTCGTGGGGTAGCCCCCCTGCAAACCCACTGCCCACTTATGTGTTTTTGTACCAAAAACTTCTTAATAAAAGTCAATATTAGGTTTAAATGCCATTTAGTGGATAGCTCCTTCATATACATGAACAAATGGGCGCTTCCCGCCCACTTTTTGAGGTAGTTCCATACAAATCCACAGTTCATTTTTATGCATTTGTATGAAAAACGTGAATATCAACTTAAAATTCGATATGTTGTCATCTTCTAGATTATCGCTTCATACCGCCCACTTTTTAGGGTAGCCCTTATTTAAACCTCCCAAAGCAAAAAAGAAAAACGAAAAACAAACTGAATATTTGGGGTATTGGAGGAAGCGTTGATGATAAACTTATTTAGACCCCTAAAAAGCTGAATCCGTCAAAAATAATTTGGGAAAAATCTAGATTTTATAATTAGTTTCCAAAATCTAGACGCTAAGAATAAAAAAGGAGACTAACGCACATGGCGAACTGACGATTTTAAATAGAGACAAATCAATATCTAATGTTGATTATGTAGATAAATAAATTGAGTAAAAGTCAATGTATTCCTTCGCAAATGACCGCTTCCAAAAATCGACTTCTTTTGGGAGTTTACCATAATTTTTTGGAGAGTTTCATGATATCAACTTTTTCTTTTTCCTTGCGATGCTTCATGGTTAAAAATTTTACTGGTCATTGTCATTTTATTTGCATTTAAAGTTGGGTACCACAAAACAAAACACCCTGTAATAGAGTGTTCAAGCAGACGACTTGTACCGATGTATTACAGTAACTTCTCTTACACTTTTTTAGAGTAATTTGGGTGGAGTGAATACGAAAAACAACATACTGTTTTTTTTTTTCATTTGTGAAAAATTAAACATTAAAAAACACAAATATACCGTTATATATGTGAATGCAAAATTAGAAGAAAAGCAATATGTTTTTCGTGTTCAGCGCACACAAATTACTCTCAAAAGTATACGAAAAAGTTTCGATTTGTTTCCTGTGTAAATTTTCATTGAAAATAAATACAGCAATATTTTAGTAAATAATGAAAGAATTTTAGTAAGTTTGGGAATATACTTTCCAATTACGACACTTTATAAGTAAAAATTAAGCAGTCGTGAATTCACTGTTTCGAAATGTCATACATCCTTGCTTATGCAAACTTTGAAATCATATAAAAAAAGATCTATAAAGGGTGCTTCAATTAGGTACTTTCTTTTTAAATAAAACTCTTTTTGATATATTTGTGAATGTCAGAGCTATTGTACTTATGAACATCGCCGGGAAACAAGTTAGTAGCATCCTTGGGAATGGTTTCCGGATAATATGAGTGGTTTTTTGGATTGTGTATGGCTTCTATTACAGATAGTGAAACCAATAACTAATTTTTTTCATTTTATGAAATTTATTGTTTGGAGTGTTACGAGAATATCTGCAGAGAAAATAGTTGTGTCTATGTTTTAAAATAGGATTTGATATTTCCTGTGACTGGTATTAGAGCTTCGTTTAATGATTTTTCACGATGTTTCAACTATTCTACAGAGGATTAGTTTTATAATATGCGAGTTAGTGAAATTTAGTAGAAATTTGTTCAACTTCGCTATTGTCAATTGGTAACGGATATCCAGTAATTAAATAAAGGGAGCATGGGTTATTAACACACATTTTGAGACCATGTTCTTATTCATACCCTCTCTAGCTATGGCACTGACTGAAGATATGCATTTTTCATGCGAGACGTAGTAGTTTTATGTTTATTATGATATGAAAGCTATTTGATAATTTACATACGCATAAATGCTTGTCCTGACTGAGTGATTCATAAGCGCATAGCGCAATTCACAATATGTATTACAGTAATTGATTTTTCTTACTAAGATGCACGCTTAGACAGCGTTTTAAGCAGTTTGATGCGCAAATGTTGCTATAAGAGTAAAACTTTTCTTACTTCATACAATTTGAAGCTCAGATTGTCAGTTTGTTTGAAAATATTATTATATTGTGGGCTGAGTTACAGTCCACTGTCCAATGGACTGAAGCTAAAAACGTAGCTATACAATTATTAGTTAAATATCTGTGTGAAACAGTAGGTTTTTGGCTAACTAGAAATTTCAATAATATTGCAATGAATTTTGAGTGAGTTTAGAGCAATGAAAATATCAGCACTGCTATAAAAATTATGCACAACCACAGCAGCAACAACAAGAAGAGTAGAATATTTTTGGCCATCGAAATAAGCACTACGATATACAATAAAATTTAACATTAAAAATTTTTTTTTTTTTTTGTATATATTTATAGACAAAAGATAATTATTGAAAAATATGCAAAACACAATTTATCAAATCGAAAAAGAGCATAAACTAATAAAGAACTACAACAATGATAACAACAAAAACAACAACAACAACAACAACAACAACAACAAAAACAAAGCCAATAAAACAAAAAACCAAATGCCGGCTTAGTGATAGACTTTTTGTCTATATTATCACAACAAAAACAACAACAAATGAAAAAAAGAACATACAACTGCGAAAGCGAGCAGCGGCTGGGCTGCTAATAGTAGCGTATAGAGCAGAGCGGTACGTTGCGACGTCTAGCGGCATATTGCGCTGCAGAGATACAAACTGTGCCGTGCCGTGCCGCTGAGGTAAACTAAAACGCAGCTTGAAGCTATATTTTCTACTTAGTAGTGCGTCGATTGACGAAAGCGTTCAGTTCGTGTACAAGTCTCGTGGGAAACGGATGCCGTTATCGCCTTCGTCGTCAATAACGTCGTGGTCGTCGTAGTCGAAGTAGCTACGAAGAAGCGTCGGAATAAACGGAAACTGAATACCTCAAATAGAAATATACGAAAAAAAAAAAAACACACACACACATACACCTACATATATAGTTAAAGAGAGAAACACACGCACACCGACGTACGCAACTAATACAGTTATAAGGTGAGCATAAATTAAACGGAAACGCCGAACAAAACCGGAAAAGGATATGCATGCTGGCAGCCATTTTGTAGTGTTTTGTTTTGGTCATCGGCTCTTTTGATGTTAAATTGTGGTTCTAAGTGAAATTTTTAGTGTAATATTTTGTTAAGCATTAATGGCAAGGATTGTATGGAGTTTCTGTTAGTTGTTGTTTAAAGTTTGCTGCTTTATAAAGAATTTGTTGCTATTATATATAGTACATGCTACTAAGTAGAGCTTAGTGCCTCAAACAGTTTCAAAATTATTTACATTTTATTTACTTATTCCGTTCCAGTTTTTTAGCGTTTTATTTCAAATGCAAATCAATTCAAATTACTAATGCCAAACTAAGACTACGCACTTTGTTCTACGAAGTAATTTCGTAATGTGTACGCATGTCACCTCTGCTTCTTTTTTTTTAAGTTTTTTGTTGAGTTTGTATTATATAAGTTGGTCACGCTAATTAAATATTTGACAAGTCTTAATTTTCGTAGTTCGAAAATTGGACATCTAGATTCGTTTTGTTGTTGTTGCTATTTTTATGTTAACGCTCAAGGTTGGTAATTTGTATTTATTTTTGGAGCAGTACGAGTATAACATCTTCTTCGATTCCGAGTAGTGCGACAAGTTTATTTGACAAATGACTAACCAAGTGGAAATGGCAAGTCTTGCCAAACTACACTACTTTATGCTAAAATATATAAAAACATTGGTAAGATGCATATGGTGTCGGTCAGACAGACAGACAGACAGACAGACAGACAGACAGACGTGCGTATGGGCGTATCTATAAGCTGAGATTTTTTACACTGCATGGCTTCGCTTGGTGGCCCATTAAGATCTAACTATATTTGTCCAACGCGCGCAGATTTGCGTGACGCTTTATTTTAACTTTATTTTATTGTTGTTTGCGACATCTTCTACAAGTTTTGGTTATATATTTTTCTTACAATAGTTTAAAGCTGCCGACAAGCAGACAGACAGACGGACAGACGGACAGACTGACAGAAAGATGATTTATGCTTAAGGCAACTCATAGATACTTACAGACAGTTGATTCTCATGAGACTACGTTTCGATAAGGTTCAATGACTAGCTATATAAACATGTAATATATTAGTTTAGCTATTACTTAGTTTTGCTTACAATAAAAATTTAGTGAAGCCAACGATGACCACAACTTGAGCAGATACTTTAATATATGAGCAGATACTTTAATATATGTAAATAGCTTTTAGCACCTTTGGCTAGTGTTATTCTGCCGAATTTAAATTTAATTTTCCGCTTGACTTTTGTCTAGTTTGTTAAGCTCTATAGAGCGCTGCATTGATATTTCCGTTTACTACTTGTAGACTTTAGAGCTATTGGTGCTGCTAATTGAGAGTGCCAAACCCGTTTATTGCCCTTCAAATAATAAAATACACTCGACTCCAGCCAAGAAGTTTTGAATGTTAGCATCAAGAATAATCTTGCTGTGTGGCGCAAGAATTAACCGCGGAAATGTACACACTTTTTATATAACTATCGATAATCACCGTCCGACCTTTAGCTAGTTCGAGTGAAGTGAAGTGAAGTGAGCTGAAATGAAGTGAAGTGAAGTGAAGTTGAATTGAGTAATAAAATGAAGTTGACTTCCGATTTGTTTATTTTTATTTTTCATTTTTTTTTTTTTTGATTTTTTTTTTTTATTTGTATTTGTTAGTTAGTTGTTGCCATATGCGTAAGAAAGATATAGCTTGCAATTATGTTTGTACGCAAAACAAACAGCACAAACATACAATTATTTGTTGCCCATTTATTTTTGTTATTATAGTATGTAGTAGCTATTGCTTAAGCTGCTGACGACGTCCACACACACGCGGCACTTATGACCAACTTAGAAGACATGACCAATTATCATGATCTTGTGTTAGAAATTTCTCTTCTCTCGCGCTCTCTCTCTCTCTCTCTCTCTATCTACATACAATTTTAACAGTTTATTTGTGGCTTTAATTTATAATAATGAACATAATTTACTGTTACATGACAATTTTGCGCGCTCCTCGTGTTAAGTTGTAACAAAGCCAAAGACACAGCAGCATAGAGCGCTGAAAAGCAGTAATGAACTGTGAGCAGAGCACAATATCAAAACAATTGCGTTAGGGTCTACTTCAGCTGCGAGCTATGACTTAAGTTGAATTTTTTTCTTTTAACACGTTTCGCTATTTTTGGACTACAACTTTACTACTTGGCATATAACATTTATTGAATTAGCATATTCCAAAAATAATATTTCTATTTAACGCTTTGTTTGTGTGTTTTATGTTTTGAAATTCTTTTTTTTTTTCTTTCGGTTTTTAACATTTTGTTTTACCTATTGACTAATATTCATAAACCTTTCAGAACTTGTTTAAGTCGCAAAGCTTAGCAGATTTTTCAATTTCGTAGCGTTTTTGTATCAAACGAATTAAAAATGGCGGCACTCAATGCAACAGAGAAAGACTATTGGAATTTTCTATTCATCGAATTGGCAGGTAAGTAGTGCTTTGTACTTTAGTTTAACTTAAATTATAATTTTTATACAACAATTACTAGATCCACGCACAAATGATTGGTTTCTGATTAAATCGCCGTTACCATTGATCAGCATACTTGCGCTATATCTCTATTTTGTGCTGTACTGGGGTCCACGTTTCATGAAGGATCGCAAACCTTTTAAACTGGAGAAAACGCTGCTCGTTTATAACTTTTTTCAGGTGGTGCTCAGCGTTTGGATGGTCTATGAGGGTATTGTTATATGGCAATATTATAGCTGGCGTTGTCAACCTGTGGATTGGTCACGCACACCAAAGGCATACAGAGTGAGTAGTACTTCTATAAATTATTTTATAAAGTTTAAAACTAAACACTGCTTGAAATGCAGGAAGCACGCGTTGTCTATGCCTATTATCTAGCCAAGATTACCGAGCTGCTGGATACCATCTTCTTTGTGTTGCGTAAAAACGATCGTCAGGTTACATTCTTGCATGTCTATCATCATTCGGTTATGCCTATGATCTCTTGGGGCACTACTAAATACTATCCGGGCGGACATGGCACCTTCATTGGCTGGATTAATTCGTTTGTGCACATCATTATGTACTCGTATTACTTTTTGTCTGCCTTCGGTCCACAAATGCAAAAGTATTTGTGGTGGAAGAAGTACATCACCAATTTGCAAATGGTTAGTTTATTAATACTCAAACGCCTTTTATTGTAAATTCATTTTGAAATTTTATTTTTAGATACAATTCTGCTGCGCTTTTATACATCAAACACAACTACTCTATACCGATTGTGGCTATCCAAGATGGTCTGTTTGCTTTACGCTGCCTAATGCAGTTTTCTTCTATTTCCTCTTCAATGATTTCTATCAGAAGTCTTATAAGAAGAAAAACGCTGCCAAGAAAGCAGCTTTAGAGGCAAATAATAATAATAATAATAATAATGATAGTTGTGCTAAGAATCTGAATGGTCTGACACAGTTGAAGGATACACAACAGCTTAAGAAGGCGCTATGAGTGAGCTTCTTAAAAAATAAATATAGAAGCAAATAGTCTGTAAATACTCGTGTGCTGCTTTTTTCAATGGTATTATTTAAGCAACTGCTATTACTACTACTACTACTACTACTAAAACTCTACAATTGAGTCTTGCCTGTTTGCTATATGAATAATAGTAATACATAATATTAAATCTGCACTCTTGTTAACTAATTTGTTAAGTTCTACACACATACATAAACAAAAAAGTGAAACCAAACCCAAACCATCTCATATAGCCAGTTTTATGGATATGAGCCAAGTAAAGCAATCTATAAACAAATCAAATAATGAAGATCAATAGAAAAAAATGGAAAAAATGAAAGAAAAAACAAACAAAAGAAACTCTAGTTTAGTTAAAACGACTTTTTGTACCTCTAAGTTAAGTATATCGAAACCGAAGATAATAATGATGAAGATTATGATGATGATGATGATGATGAATATATGTAGCTGTGTAAATAAGTTCTAGATTTATGTACCGGTATGTAAAGTAAGCAAACAAAAATTTAAAAAATAAAACACTTCAAATAAATATAATTAAAAGAAAAAAAAAAACGTGTTATAAGTTGTCTTTATTATGGAGTTTTTGAGGCCAGAGGCTGTTGAGAACAAAAAACAGTTCTTACTTGTAAGTAAAATAAATATATGCAAAGCATATCAAAAAGTTAAGAAAAGTTAGCAAGACGATAATTGCTGATGCAGCGTGTCACTGTATGCGAAACTGTATTTTTGAATTGAATGATTTCAATTAGTTTGAGTTTGAGTTAAAAATTAATTTCTCCACACCATTTCACCTCTCAACGCTTCTGGTAGAAAAAGCATTCAACTCAAACTCAAATTATTACGTACCAATTCCGATTTTAACTAGTTATGGCTGGTCATTTTGTAATCAATGAGTAAATAAAGCACTGTCAACAGCAAATGCCGCATGGAATGCTTATAGTTTCTAACGCAGCGATGCGTCATATATGCGCAGTGTTTTGTATAGCATTTTTGTACTTCTTGTCTTGATCAATTACAGGAAATTTGTTAAAGCTTAAACAATGCCCGCATATTCTTTGTTTCTTGCATGTTGCTTGAGTTGACAATAAAAAGCCTGAAGGCAGCCGTTTAAATACAATAACAATAACCAATAGAAATGTCTAACAAAAAGCTACAAAGAAAACCAAAAAAAAAAAAAAAAAACTACGGAAGTATAACAAAAAAAACTGACAGTAATGCTGACAAAACCCAGCAACTAGGCGCGCCGCGCAGCTAAAAATCCCCCGAAGTTTTTGCGAAAAACAGGTCTTCGAACAGATTAGCATCAGCAGCTGAAGACACCAATATACATAGCAAGTCCAGTTCTTAAGTTAATTTAATGTGTATACTGCTGCAGATATTAATAAATAGATAGTTATATAGTTATATAGGGTGTTTTTTTAGAGCTTACATTTTCCGATAGTGATTAAATTTTCATAAATTGATCAGTGCTTCAGTTTGGGACTATTACATCCATTTTTCGTTCAAAATAATCGTTCATTGGAGCGACTAATTCGGTTAAACGCGGCTCGATTTCACAGCATGTAACCTCTAAGTAAAAAGTGATCCAAAATTGGACTACCAACATGTGCCACATCCGAATCCGCCCGATATCATATTTAAACCAGCAAATTCAACCTAAATGTTACGAGTAATCCATTGGTTTTTTTTTTTTTTTTTATAGACTTATGACTGGTGTCATACTAAACAAATTATTCAGCTGTGTTACGGAAATCAGCATTTTTCGTGCATTTCAAGCAAGATATGTATGTGCACCAAACCCTCTTTGCCAATACCATCCGCAAATTTGAGTCTCACTTTACGTTATTTGATGTTACGCAACCGAATAGACCACAGCCAGCATGCAGGGAGGAGAATATTGCGGCTGTAGCGGAGAGTGTCACTGAAGACCATGACCGATCGATTCCACGCCGAATGTTAGCGAATGTTATGCCAGGGTCTTGGTTTAAAGGCGTCCAAAATCCAACTCGTTCAAGAACTGAAGTCGCTAGACTTGAATTTAAGCCTTAATTTTAGTCAATGGGTTCTGCAATGCTTTGCAGCTCAATGAAGATCCGCTGTTTTTTTTTTTTTGCTAAATTTGACCTTCCGAATGGATCGCGGCCAACATTTGATTGAAATTATGTGTATTGAGTCATAGTAAAGATTCCGAACTCTAAATGAATCACCCGTTATTACGGTTTTGGTACTGAAACCTCAAATATCTCAAAATCGTGACGTGATGGGCCAATTCTGATCCCGGATTCGGATTCTACGCAGCAAACTACTTCGGAAATGACCCTCAGCTTTCCAACAACTTAACCATGTTGACCTGTGTAAACTATTCTTTATTCAAGAGTAAGGAAATACAAACAAACTTAAATTTTTATACTCTTCACACATAGTGTGAATAGTATTATAATTTTGTCACGGAATTTGTAATGCATTAAACGCAGCATCGGAGTACTCATAAAGTAAATATTTATATGCTTGATCTGCTCCACGAGACGAATCGAACTAGCCATGTCCGACTGTCCGACTGTCTGTCTGTCTGTCCCCTATCTGTATGAATCAAAAAAAGTCCTCCAGTTTTTTAAGTTGTCGTTCTGAAAAACTTTCTGAGGGTAGCCACCATACAAACCCACCGCCCACTTTTTGAATTTGTAAGAAATGTTTTTGGGTCCAGCCGATTCCCAAGCGGATTCATAATAAACTTGACGCCTGAAAACGAATATTTTGGCAATTTTAATAGTTCTGGGAAATTTGTGAAATTTTCTAAACAAATGTAGCAACATCCTTTTCTTTGTTTTCCTTTGAACATTATGCATAAGTAAATATTTTTCTTAAAAAAAAAAAAGTGAAAACCGAAACTATACAAGTACCAGCATGGTTCTTACATTTTATTTTAATTCGGTAAAAGGTTCCGGTACTCAATTTTAAGCGTTTAATTTTGGTTAACGGTTCTGGTTTCGCTTTTATACTAATGACATAAAATTATCTTTCTAATAAAGCTATTTTCCACTACGAAATTATGTAATCTCCGAATTTTAATGAAAAACTCTTTAAAAAAAAACACCCTATACTTATAAATTTTTGTATTGTATCTACATTCAAAAAAAAAAAACAAAAAAAGCCTGCTAATAACAAAGCGCTAGAACACGCGCTGCTGCTTCAACTCATCTAATTAGAATCCCATTTGACGGAGCACCTTGAATCAATGATTTTATTTTTATTGCTACGGAAGAACGGGAAAGAAGTTTTATTTTATTGAATTTTAGAATACTCAAGCAGAACAATGGCAGCCATTCAATACAATTCAAATGAACTCTAATCAAATGAAATCAAAACGCGTCTACGTTAAAAACAGAAAAACAGAAAAAAAAAAATGAAGCTATTGAGCACATCGAAAAACGGATGCTGAGCACTTCCGGAGTCTTGAGCTGCAACTTGAAAAATATAATAATAAATATACATATGTATATTAAATCCATGGACCCATTGAATCATTAGCAAATCGAAGCCGGTTTTATTGCTTGTTGACCGTGATCTTGACCAAAGCGCAGCCGCAGCCGAAGTAGCAGCAACTTATTTAATTCGACAACATAGCGAAGAGCGAAAAAGGTGTTTGAAAACCTTATAAAAATGAACAATTTACATACCAAAAACAACAACAACAACAATAATAATAACAATAATAATGAAAACGAAATCATTTGATATAATTTGTGGGTCATTAAAAAGTGTTTTTTTTTTGTTTTTTTTTTGTTTTGTTTATTATTTACAAAGCGGGAAGTAAATATTTGAAATGCTTCTTTTTGCATACTTTTAGGCGGCATTTCAATGCATTTCATTTAGAATTAAAGTACAGCATTATTTTCCAATTAACAGCGTCGAATTGTCTAAAATGGTTGCCACACGCCACGCCATATTGGCCACTACACCTTTCGTTTGATTCATACCAAGAGCATCACGAGCCGAACGCCGAATTTGCATATTTTTCTAAATCATGTGTTCAACATAAAACATATCATTATTTTTTTATTTGAGAACTGGCAGCGCTGAAATACACACACAAAATAGCGAAAATAAAAACTACTTTGCAAACCAAATTAGCTGAATTTTAAGTAAAAGTCGCCGCAATGTCTAATCCATGGTGATCCATAGACCGGTTTAAAGTAGTGTGCTATTGCATAACTTCAGAACCCGCAGAACTTGCTGTGCTATCCTGCTTGGAGTCAAAAGAATTATGTACAAGTAAACGTTTTATTAATCAAATTGAACGACTATAAGGTACGCTGTAAAGTTATTGATCCAAAGCATATTAAGGCAAGTTGTGTTTGTGTGGTTTAACTAAATTGATATTGTCGTCAATACAATATTTGAACTTAAACTTACATTTTTTGGAGTATATTTAGTGCGCTGAACACGAAAAATGTATGTACTGCATTTGGTTTTCATTTGAGCCATTCACCTAAATAACGGTATACATATTTGTGTTCTTCGATGTTTGATTTTAAGTTAACCAATGCCCAGAGTGAACGGCAAGCCCGTTTGAAACAAAACATATATATTTCTAGAAAGGTGCTTAAATTACTCATCTAACAATATTCAATTCATTTTGAGACAATCAACTGATGAAATTTCGTATATAATTTAATTTTTAGCGAACATTTTTCTTTTATGAGTATCTTTTTTCAACAAAAATTAATACAAATGCACCAAAGTTCGTAGCCTCCAATCGGTAGTTTAATCAATTGCCCAAAATTTCAGGTCCCAGCATACCAAGATCGGACCAAAAATGAAAATTTTCTAATAGAAAGAAGAAGATGTTAGTATTTAATGCTAGATCAATTATTTGATCAATTAAATGCATTTATGTGAGTCTATTTTTGTAGTTTCCAAGAAAAACAAAAATTTAAATTTATTGCCCGCCAACGTAAAAAGTTTACACGGCAACTCTAACAGCTCTGCGTCACTTTTACAATGTTACGTGAATAGCAAGAAAAACGTAAACAAACGAAGCGCGGTGAATTGCCACCTAGCCAAACTAAAATTGTTGCAAATTGTTTCCTTAAATTCACAATAAATACGCGATTGCTCAGGGTTACAATAATTGTGTTTAAACTTAATTATTTTTAGCTTTATTTAAACGCAAACAGCTGCATACCATGTACTTAGAAACTATGTTCGAAATTTTTTCTTAAAAAAAACTACACTAGTGAAATGCAAAACACTTGGCTGTCGGCTGTGAATGGCAAATTCGACTAGCGACTTGCTAGTTGGTTTAGGTAAATGTTAGATTATTAATTACAACTTATAAAATGATTAATTTTTTATTGATATAGATTATTCAGAAATTGTACACCGTATCTGCAACGTTAGACTTTTTTTATTTACAGACTTTTTTTACTTTAGACTTTTTTAATTTTTTATTGCTGTCAATATCACCTTAATGTCAATATCTCACATGGAGGCTTCTTATTAAGGGACGCATATATAGCAATTGGTATGATCCCTCCACTTTTTCAGATAGCACGCATACAAACCACCTGCCCACTTTTGTCCTTTTGTATGGAAAATACAGTCAATATCGACGTAAAATTTGGCATGACGGCTTCTTATGGACGGATACTCCACATAAATAACAAGGGGTATGTCATACTCACTTATAGGGGAAGTCCCATAGACAGTTACCGCCCAACTTTGGAATTTTGTATGAAAACTTTCTTATTACAATAAATATCAACTTAAAATTTAATATAGTGGCTTGAAATGGACGAACGCCTCACATACATATATATTAATAGAATTGATTTATCCGTTTTAGGGGCAGACCCCATAGAAACCCACCGTCCATTTATGTGATTTTTTATGAAAAACTTTATCATTTCAGGCAAAATAGACTTGACATTTGACATGGTGGCTTCATTTGGACGGACGATTCGTATTATTATCAAGGGTAAATTAAATTTTATAAATATTTTTTTTTTACACCTGCTAAGTTCACAGCTTGAAACTTCACGGAATTAAATGATATTAAAATTCAATACCACCGAAGAGTTTTTCATTTTTTGTTTTTTTTTTTTTTGGTTCGAAGTCAGTCGAATTATTACTACGATAAAACATTTTCAAGCAATTCATAAAAGTTTACTTTCACAGTTTTCCACCCATTCCATTCTATTATCACTCCTTAAAACATGGTAAACCTACCCGACTTGTAGTTTTACTGTAGCTTTTCACCATCCACTATACAGGGTGTCTCAAAAGAAAGTTCCCATTTGATTTGCTGATTGCGTGAACGCAACTATTCCGTGGGGCGCGGGGGTATGTCAATCGGTAGCCTAGCTTTTGGGAATTTAGTCGCTCTGGAGCGTTTCTCGGGAGCGGACCGTGTGTTGTGCGTACGTGAGTTTTACAAAAACGGTAATTCAGCGACTGTAGCGCGTAGAAAATTCTGCAGTATTCGACATGTTCGTCATTTAAATGATGCGCCAAACGCTCGACTCATTGGAAAATGGGTCGAGAAGTTTGAAGATACCGGTTCAACGCTGGAAAAATCAAAATCCGGGCGTTCAAGGTCTTCGAGAATGTTCGAAAACGTAGACAGTGTTACTCAGTCTGTTCGTGACAACCCGGACCTTTCGATTCGAAAGCGTGCTGTTGCTTTAAACGTGCATAGATCATTATTGTTCCGCATTTTTAGCAACTTCACACATTTTTAGCAACTTCACATCTTGGTTCCGTATTGCCCGCACACAAACACAATGTTTTACTAAGTTCGTTCCTATCATATTCTCTGTCAATGCTTACCAAAATTCTATGCATAGAGTTGCATATGTATGGTATGATTGCGCTTGATTTATTGTTTTCGCACAATTTTTTGCTAGAGCTGGCAAGCTCTGCCCTGCCTCTAAAGCTCACAAGTTTAATCCATTTTGCTGACGCGTAGTGCTACTCTTTCACTGGTTCTATTTTACCTCGCTTGCCCTCATTGTTTTCATTCTATCTCGCTCACAGTTAATGCTTTTCAATGTAACTCACTTCTCAAATGTGAGCTTTATAATTGGATAGTAATTGAGCAAGGGTCCAAAGAGTCTATCTTTCTGATATTAATTACAACGGTTGGAAACTAGGGAAAAGTATAAAAAACTATATACGAACAAACTACACTTAAATTTTGTATAGCTACGAATAGATTGTGGGAATCTGTGAATCTTAAAAATATGGTCTAAACATGCCTTGCAACTATTTTTCTGAGTACATTTATAACTTAAAGTTGAGAACTTTATGTTTTAAATGGTTTAAAAATGTTTTTGAAACTTTCCATGCTGTAGAGCGTTTTTTGTTGTGGGGCATATAGAGTTTCTTAAGCGAAAATACTATGTATGATGTAGCACTTTAAATTTCGTATCTCCAACTTATATAATTTCCAAGAAACAGACGAAACACTAGCATCACTAAGTTATATGAAACATATGCTACTAATTCATTAAATACAATATACTCTGTCACAGAACTACTGCAGGGCATAAAAATCCCGAAGAAGAAGTTGCCAGAAATTCAAGAAGATGCTACACTACAAGAACAGCTGAACTTAGATATCAATGACGGACGGACAGACGGACGGAGGGACAAAACTCATGCTTTGACAATATATTAATATCAATCATACCATATTATTAGCTCATATTCTCGAGTTCAAATTCTATAAAGTTCAAACGTTGACCGCGAACTTTTTACGAACTCGAAGACACGCGTGCCTTTTTGCTGCTGTGGCTACAACAGGTTTGAAAACGTTCTGAAAATTATTAAACTAAACGTTAAAATTTATGCGACAACACCTTCAACGACTTCACTTGAGATCCGCTTTGAACAAGTTCTAGAACTATACAAACTACAATGTATTGTGGGTATATTAAATGACAAACTAAATATAAATTTATTAAAATTTGATTTTTTTATTATTTTAAGTTTATTTTTCTGCAAAAAAATGTCTTTTTCAATACAAAAAGTGTACTTTTTTTTTTAGTATTAGTTTTTGAACAGAACATGCTTAAAAGTACGCAGGCACACACACACATACACACACACATATTTATATATGTATATATATATATATATATATATATATATATATATATATATATATATATATATATATATATATATATATATATATATATATATATATATATATATATATATATATATATATATATATATATATATATATATATATATATATATATATATATATATATATATATATATATATATATATATATATATATATACAGATAGATACTAATACAGGCACACAAAAATATTTGGATGTCTTCTTCTTGGCATTATAAGATATATTTACAACTAAAGCCCCATTGCAAATGTTCAATATGCTATATGAATTAGCCTAACTAGCCCCAATACCCCATGACGACAATCGGACAGTCCGTCGTCGCACTGCATTATTCCAATTTCAGAGGCTTCATGTTATTGTTGTTCACATCGATGAGACGCTTCATTTGATCACCCTGTGCAATGAAGTTCGTCGGACTGCAACCCATGCCGCCAGCAGCACGCAGCGCTGATTGTGCCAAGCTGTTGCGTCCACTGACACCATTGGCAGACATAGCTTTACGCTTTTCGGAGTAGGTCTTACGATAGAAGTTACCGAACAGATATAGAAAGATGACCGTGTTGCCAACAAAGAAGAAGGTCAAAGTACGTGGCATGTTGCAACCCTTGCCGGCGACGAGCAGCATATAGCCCAGTATGAGCACAAATTGCACCAGCTGTATGGATGTCATGTACTTCTTCCACCAGAGATACTTCTGGTATTGTGGACCCATGGCAGCAACCATATAATAGAAGTACATGACAATATGCACGCCCGAGTTCAGTATGCCAATTATGACGCCCTGTTCACCTGTTAGGTAAAAAAAAAAAAACACAAAAAAACACAAAATTATTAACACTTCTTAGCGCAGTGCTATAGAACTTACCTGGTGCATATTTTAGATAACCCCAAGAGAAGAGCACCGTTATTGTATGATGATAGACATGCAGAAATGATATTTGATTATTCTTCTTGCGCAGCACAAAGAATGTTGTATCCAATAGATCTATAATCTTAGAGAAGAAATAAAACCAAGCGCCCGAATACAGTGTAAGCGTTTGCTGACGATTGCGGTGTATTTCACATTTGCTGGATAGTATCGAAGCGACGACATTGCTTTCTTTAATGGACTGTGCGTGTGTGTGTGTGTGTGAAGAAATATATTACAATAAATTTTTGGCACTTGGTATGCACTTTATGCACAAATTTTTACTTACCGTCCAGCACATCCATGTGGAATAGCAAACTTGAAAGGCATTATAAATGACCATAGTACGTTTGAGGTCGTAGGGTTTACGGTTCTTCATATAAGTGGGTCCGATTTTTAGCACAAAGACCAAATAGAACAATACCACTGCAACGACTGGGGCCGGTGAGCTCATCAGAAACCAACTATCCACCGTTTCGTCTATATATTTAGGTGAAAGTTATTGAGTATAGCAATTTAAGTTTAGTTATGTCTTATAAAACTTACCAATGCCCTTGGCCAGTCCCGAAATTCTCTCATTGAAGATCTTAATGTAAGTCGTCATTTTGCACAGTCAACTTTTGCGTTTGCCTGCAACAAAGTCGTAGAATTGTAATTAAACAAAAAAAAATATCGTCTTGCACAAAAAGGTTATGCTATTAATTAATTAAAGCTGCGTTCAGCGTTCGCTGCTTTTTTGGTTTCGTTTGCGTTTGCGTTCAAAGCGATACTGAATCTAATTAGATTTCATTTTTTGATTCAATTCGTTTCGATAAAATTTATTGAATGAAATGTATGCATAAGAATGCTCAGCAACTCTGATCACGTCTACTTTATAGTTGGTTGGTTTGTTTAGGATCGGATCGGAACGGGACGGGTCGAGTCGGATCGGGTCGGAACGGAACGACACAGAACGTTGGTTTACTTTGGTTTACGAGCGTAGGGAGATGATTATGCTCGGCAACTGCGACGCAGTCGTCGACGTTGCTACTGTGATTTGTGACTCTGACTGTGACTGTGACTGCGACTGCGACTGCGACTGCGACGGATTACGTGTTTCGCATGTGATTGGAATAAAATTTGGTATAAATGCTTCAGCGGCAAAAAGGCGGTGGCACATAGTTTTCAATTGTGCTGTGCAAGCATAGAATAAGAATTTTTTTTTGTCAGATGACGTACACATTCCTCGAGAGCTTAATGAAACAGTAGTAGCAGCAGCAGAAGTGGTGCTGGTGGTTTACTGCAGCTTCACTTCAATGTCGCAGCAATTGCTGCAGTACAACCGCAAGTCAAGTTTTGTTTTATATAGCGAAAAATATGCAAAAAAAAAATTTAAAAAAAAAAACCTGCACCTCAAACGTGCAGCGTCCGTCCTTCTCTGTAGCTATGTATATGAATCGCTCGCTAAATAATTGGTTTGAGTTTGTTGAGGAGCGCGCACCACGTTTAAGTGGCATTCTTCAAGGCAACTTATGACTGTGTCTAGTACACATTTTTAAAAATTTTCTCGCACGTTAAGAATACATACCGAGATACTCGTATATATATGTATATATACAAAACGCCTTGACACTAAAAGCTAATCAAACATTTTTTTTTTTTAAATATTATATAGTGTATTTTTTTTTATAGGTTTCATTTTCCGACAGGAATTAAACTGTCATAAATTTGTCGGATCTGGCAACGCTATTGTCATTGGTGCTTAGTTTGGTTTGCCATTTTTTCATGCAAAGACTAACGTCTGCAAATTGTGAAAATTTACGCTGCGAATCGTGGTTCAGTGCGAGATTATTCCATTTTACGGTCAACATAATCGCACACTTGAGAGTTTAGTTCAATTAACCATTGTTGATCCCAGTGGGAGGGGGTGGGGTAACTTTGATTTTCATTATTTCATACATTGTGTTCGTTGCATAAAATAACACTAGTTTACAAATTGCAACTTTAAGAACATACTCATTTGGGTCATACACCTATATAACGGTATATTTGTGTTTTTCGATTTATGACGTTACTTAAACCAGCGTTTAGAGTGCAGGGTAAATCTGATCAAAATGAATGATAAATTGCTAGAAAGTTGATTAAACTACACGTCTAACGGTACAAAGTTTCAAATGAAATATGACTGAATTTTTTTTTAATGAATTTCATACATTTTTGTCATTTTTATAATTTTTCCACAATGGTTTTAATCAATAGTTTATACAATGCCTAAAATTATAACATTGCCTTAGTGATATTTCATCACTCAGTTTGTCGTTTAACGTGTTTCTTGAAATAGAAACAATTGTGTTCTTAAAGGCGTCAGAATTTCAACACTAAGTGTAAAAAATTGATGTAGATGCTCATTTCCAGCGAATATTTTTAAATGTAAAGATCTTGTACTTGTCAGAATTATAGAAATGACCTTCCATCGAAAAGTAGATGTGATGTTACAAAGCATCAGCATATACTAAACTCATTAATGCTCTTACGGAATATCTTAAAATAGGTTTGCCTCGTCGTAAGGCATGATTTGTAGAATGTTACAATGGTATCAAGAGAGAAACAAAGAAGAGCAAACATTAAAATTAAGGTTTTTCTTGTCTTTCAAACTTTATTAAGAATAATTACAAAAATATGTCATAAAAAAACCTAAAAATGTCGATCAAGTTTGAAAGGGGCTACCACTTATAGTAGTGCGAACTGGACCTATGTGGTATATTTTAAAAGATTTTACACCAAATATACCAAATTTGCCATTTCTATCGTAATAAACAAAAAAGCCTAGAAAAAAAATCATTAAAACTTAAAAATGGGTACAGATTTGTATGTGGGCTACCTATTAAAGTGGAGTTGGCATGTTTATTTAATACTAGTCAGCGGAAGAGGGAGAAGGAGAGACTCAATTTTAAAACTCAAAGTCTCTATCCTACTAATATTATAAACGCGAACGTTTGTATGGATGTGTGGATGTTTGTTACTCTCTCACGCAAAAACTACTAAATGGATTTTAATGAAAGTTTACAATAATATAGCGCATATATCAGAATAACACATAAGCTATAACTTATGTTTATAACAATAAGTGTCACGTAATTCGGAAAAAATGCTGCCACAAGAACTGCATTATACTAAGCTGTCTTATCATAAGTGGCAATACAGGTAATATACAGTTAACATACAGTAGCGCCAACTGCTTCGATTAATGTTATTGTACTATCATTGTGCACTGTCTTATAACCGCTCGCCATCTGTTTTCAAAATTGTTGTAGCGGTTGAATCGGGTCGTTTCCCAACACGAAATTTATATTTGTTTTCGAAAATGGAAACAGATATCAACCGGATAACCGCATGCATAGAAACAAAAACTGAAGCAAACGACCAGAAGACGCGTGAAGGCAGACAACGTTGATGGGTGTGTCTGTTTTGCAATTTTTCAAGGCACTAGCGTTTTTTTTTTTTAAACACATATAATACCTGAGATCTATTCGCTCAAACAGAGGGAGGGACACGTATATGTGTATATCGACTCATCTTAAGATGGTGATCAATAATAGATATACTTCGTGATATACTAACTGTGCAATGTCTCCTTCTGCCTGTTACATACATTTGCACAAAATTTTATATATATATTTTATGTATATATGTACTATATACCGATTGTCTATAATTGTATTGTTATTTAAAGCGTTTGCGGAACAAAATCAATAACTTTTAACCAAATTGTGCAGAGGTCAGCAGTTTGTGTAAACATAGATAAAAAAATTTAAAATTAAAATAAAAACGATTGAATGTCTAATTAATTTGTAATTTAAATAAATATGATGCCGCTTATGCGCTGTCGCGTCTATGAACAATAAACAATTTATGAAATACAAAATTTTTTGTGTGCTTTTGTTTGCGGAAATGTCATGAAAAAGTTTTAAAAACTGTGTACATACTTTATGCAAATTATTCAAAATTCTTTTATTTAAATAGACAAAAATTTTGTTTCTTGCTGTGTATTACAAGAAATATGGTATGTATTGATATATATATCTCTGTGCTGCTTTTAATTGAACACCGTGTGTATGCATAGTATTTATTTCTCATACAATTTGAATTTGCAGCTGAGAGAGTCCGTCTATCCAGCTATCTATCTGTCCGTCTGTCTTCGGCGCACACACTTCCGCGCTCTATGCGTGCCAAGTCATCATCATCATCATCGTCGTTGTCGACATCGATCTTTCGATAACTCAATACACTTAGCATGCTAAGCACGCTTATGCGTTTTGCTCGCGTCAGCTTAACTTTGGTTATATGTACATATACTACATATACGTTTCGAGCTGACGAGATTGACACTGGAGACAGGAAAATCAGCAACGCATCAGCACATTATCACAACACAAATCCAAAGTTGGACAGCAAAATCGAAAGAAAACAAATACAAAAACAAAAACAAAAACAAAAACAAAAATTCAATACAATGCGATGCTTCCAGTTACAGATACAGATTCATGGTTAAACCTTCTTTGTGCCATTTACAGACGGCGACAATAATATACAACGACGGCGGCATGCGACGGCTGACATCGTCACTTCAATTTTTGATTTAGATTTCATTGAAATTTGTTTAGAAAATTAAGAAAGAACAAAAAGAGTAGAGCTTGTATTCGGTTTAACAGAAATATCTATACGCTTTAGATGGTACTACCGCTTGATTATTGTCTAAGAGGCAGACACTACTTGAGTTAAGGCGTCATAATCTCTCTGAAGTTTTGAAAGCAATGTGGAGGAAAAAGGTGTTCAGCAAGTGTTATGTCCACTGCTCTGCATTGTGTAATAGAAGATTTACGTAATCGATGTATTATTTCTGTTAAATTTCTGATCCAGGGGTCAAATCCTGTTTTTTTATAAATTTGTTGAAACAGCTGAAACACAGTCCAACATGTTTTTCTATTTTTGTATGGCTTTGAAAACTGTTTGAAGTTATGTCAAACACCTGGGTTAATGGGGTCTTCGGAATCGGTACAAAAAAAAAAAAAATGTACTGACACCAAAATAAAGTGTTTTGTGTGGCTGTGTATTCTATTGGAGTTTCCTAAAATATAGAGCTGAGCAACATTTTGAAATTTATAAAATCTTCCAAGTGGTTGCAGAACGAGTGGTTATATTCCAATCACAACGGGATTATAGTTATTGTAGTTATATACCCGTATATATATATATGTGTGTGTGTGTGTATAGTTACTGCCATTGGATGCAATCCACTGAATGTGCATAAGCAATACAACTAAAGAGTCGCATATATTTGTTGTCATCTTGTTATCCAAAATTGACCAAATAAATAATTATTTCGGCTTCAAGCCTGTTGACTTTGCAATCAACAGTGTTTTTGTAGCTTGTCTGGTTACACTTAACTTTTCTAGCATTTGACATATATTTGATTTAGACAAGTTCAGATCTTTATCAAATTTTCTTGTGCTTTCAAGTAAATGTCTTTGAACTCAAGCATTCATCTTTCAAACGATGACCGATATTCGAAGTTGCTAGCAGTTTTGTTGTAGCACGTGATGACTTCTTGTATTTACAAAGGAATTAAGCTAAGGTCAGACGTGCAAATAATTTCGTCTAGTAATCAACTACAAGAAACATATAAGTTAGCTTGTCGCACAAAATTTTTTTATCGCGTTTGTTCGTTTAAACTTGAAAACAAATTGTAAGCACAAACGCAGCACAATTGTGTATTTGGAGAATCTATATATATTTTATATATTGTAGAGATTAATGAGTAGATGTGCACAAGATACTAATTTTGGCTAATTTTCGTTTATATTATAGCTTCAAACTTAATATTAAACTTCACTTAAAACTTAGTAGCACTTATAATTCACGTATAGTTTTTACATGTTTTTAAGTAGCAAATAAATTAACATATTTTTCGTGTACAGTACGGGCTTTAGTAATGAAACGTAAACTTCGGTCAGTACATATGATGGGATTTCGACCATGCGTCGGAGGTAAATTTCAATTAAAAACACAGAACAAGTTTTTTTTTACTTAAATAAAAACTAATTTAAATAAATAAACAGCCCGTGATCAGATGTTTAGCAGTTGTAAAAGAAATTAAATCAATAAGGTGAACAAATTTCTAACTATGAATTCATTTGTAAATGCTTGTCGGTTTTTTCTTCATCGGTTTCTTGTATCAATCAAATAGTACTCATTCATCTGCGTTCGCAAAAGAAGTTGGCGAAATTGACTTATATAAGTTGCAAAAACAGCTGTTTATGTTATTATTCTTATTTATTTTAAGCTGAAGAATTGATAGTGTAAACAACGAGCTGCCGGCACAGTTTTTGTGTGATTGACAAAATTTTCTTAAGTGCATATGTGGTTGGCGAGCCGACACAAAGTAGTGTAAACGCGTCCTTGGAATCGGCATTTAGCAAAAAGTACTTTTATATCAAATAAAAAAACCGCTTTACGAGGTAAAAACCATGTGAACTGAGATGGGCTATCGTCACTTTCATGGACTACCGTCTACAATGACACAACTTCCCTCTTCATTTGTCAAAAAAATTAAGCAAATTCTTTAATCATCTCTATATATTTTTTTAATGATAAGAAATGAAGTTAGAGTCGAAGCTTAACTTAGAGTGACATTCTAAGCTTAAAGTCGACTCTTATTAAAGTCAACTTTTACACTTTTTTTGTAATATTCAGACTGACACTTCGAATTGTGGAAGCGTATACAATAAGACAGTCTGTCGTCTTTGTATACGATAAATGAGGTATATAAAAGAAATTTAAATAAAAATGCCGCGCATTGACACTTTTTTAATGTCATGCTGACGTATTCACTGGAAGCGACATGTTGCCGGTGTATCTATAAGTACAATAAGTATCTGTCTGCATGTTTAACTACCAAACTAATTTGTTTTTGGCAATGTGCGAGCTTTCATTCGTTCGATAATAAATTATTGTAGACTCCTCCTTCCGCATGCGCAGCTGCTTCTTGAGTACTTCAACGTTTGCCAATTTGTTATCTTTTTTTTCTTTAATATCAATTTAGCTAAATGTTAAAAATTTGCAAACATAATTGATTTGCAAATTTTATTAATTCTTTTTTTTTATCTTTTATCCATTTATGAACACGTGTATCGTTCTGCGGACGTAAAACGAAGATTCTTATCGAAAATTGCCAAAAAAAAGAAGCTTCTAAACTTCTAAGCATTTTATATGCGAATTTTATGTTCAACACACTTTGATATAAGAAGCTAAACATTTTTTTGATACTTTTTAAAGCCTGCAACCACAATATTTTTGTACACAGCTATATTGGGTTTACTGAACTGTCAAAATGTATGTAACATAGTGAAGGAAACAACAGAGTCGCCATAATGTATATCTATTCGTGAACAGCGCAACGAGATGAGTCTATCTAGCCATATCCGTTCGTTTAACCGTCCGTCTATATGTCTGTCTGAACGAAAAGTTCTCTGACTAAAGAAAACTTAGAGTAACTAAACTAACGGTATAGGGTCTCTAGGTACCACATTGCTGCAAGAGTAACTTGAAATTTCATAACTTCCAACCGTTTTATGGCAGTGGTAACAAAAGTAGGGTATAAAATAGTTGAGTACCAGCGAGGCTCTTTCTTGTTTTCAATCTGTGCGTTGCTAAAAATTTGAATACATATTCAAGCGTTTCAAATGTTTTACCAGCATTTTGATAATTTAGTATGCTTGCTCATTTCAAATTATATTATTACATAATTAAACGTACTATACTTTAATTAAACGTACTATAATGGATATTTAAGAATTAATTAATTAATTTTGTGATATGTGCTATTTTTAATAATAAACAAAAAAAAAACCTATGCTAGACCTGTGCCTGCTACTGTTGACTTTTTAATATGCTTTTCTAACACAATCTGTATTCGCTTTGCTTTTTTCTTAATACTAAAATCTATGCCGAAGGCCACGAGAACCTTCACAGTCATAGTTTTGTAAAACTAAATATAACCAGCAATTAAGTTCAGTTTTGAAAAGTTTTGTTTTAGATTTTTTCGGTGTTTATTTGATTTTTTTTGTAGCTTTCAACTTTTTGCGAATGGTTTTGCAGTTGAGATGATAATCAAACCGCAAAATGCAACAAAACCACTGCTGATTTTTCTCAGGTCTCAACGGATGTGCATATACGTATTTATATACACAGCTACTTTTACATATACACACAAAAGATACACAAAAAGATACAAAAAAAGATACACAAATGCATGCATGCAAATGTCAAGATAAAACGTTGATTTTCACACGCATTTGTCAACGCGTCGTATGCGCATTATGATGACACTTTACACGACATAAGAAAAAAAAAAAACTGAAAAGCAATTAAATCAAAAAATGGTCTGCCTTTTGTCTGTCTATGTGCATAGACCTGCTGAACCCATTACGAAATTAATTAGTTTTTGGTTTTTTTTTTTTGTACCAATCACAGCAAAAACTGAGGTTAATTCGTTTAACTGCAAGCAACTAATGTGTAAATTGATTGGCAAAGTAGCCTGTGTTAAGTTAAATCTTGTTTAAGCCAACACAAAATAAGCCTTTAACTAAACTGTGTTCAATTCACTTTTTTCTTTGCGTTTTAAAAGCATTTATTTATACGCTGCACGCAAGTAGGGTATATGGTGTTAGCTTACTACTCCATAAACATGATCAGCTTGAATCAATCCGTGTGTCTCTCCATTTGTCTGATTTAATATATCTAAAGAAACTGCATAAATTAGAGACAACAAACTAAGGGTGTAGACTACACTAAAACAAGTTTTTCAAAATTTTAATCATTGCAATACAATATTAACTGCTAACAGTGACTTTGGGTGTGAACATGTTTACACTGTGCATAAGTTCGAGCGTGAGTATAGTTTTTTTAACTTCATGCCAACAAACGAGAGAGAGAGAGAGAGAGAGAGAGAGAGAGAGAGAGAAATGTTCACAGTGAAAAAGCATACCCGCAGTAGAGATCTGTATTGAAGAAGACCCTTAAATGTCAGTTCGCTGTCGATCAGCCGAATTAGGCATCACCAGAAAGCCAATACGGCGTATTATGCATTTAGATTTGGGCTTACATTAGTATAAGATTGTGCTGATTCAAGAGATGAAGCCGAACAAGCAAATAATGCGCCACGCACGAACTCTATAGCAACATTCGAGAAGCCGGAACATTGTATCGAGTCATCAAAAATTGTATGCAATGCATGAAACATTGCAAACAGAGCACAGACGGTCATTTGAATGGGGTCCTTTACGCGTATAATGACATGAATTTAACTTTAAAATAAAGCAAGAATCAATTTAATAAATTTTTTCTATCACTATTTGGTCACCCATTAGTAATGATCTCGATTATTGCTAAACTAATAAATTTTAAAGTGTTTTTGTTTGTTTGTACATCCATCTTTCGCCCATGGATTAGCTTGATTTCTTTAACAACTTCAGTTGGAGAGCCAAAAAAGCTACTTAGGCTACTTTTCAACTCTAGAAAACATCTTATAAATCACTTAAAAATTGCTCTTCTTAATTTGATATGAGTGTGTGTGTGTGTGAAATTTTTAATGTACCGTTATGTTTACGAATGAGACACAAGGAAAAAACTGAAAATGAAAAAAAAATATAGGCGAGAGAGCGGTAAAAGGCATGCGTGTGTAGCAAATGTACTCAGAAAGAGAACAAACCTAAGTGAATGTGTGTGTTTGTGTTTTACACTGCACGAAATTTGAGTCGAGTCGCATTGCACTTAGTCAAAGTGTCAAAGTCAACATTTTAACAGTGTGCCAATTTGCGTTAACAAAGCAACGTGACTATTCTCCTTTTAGAGCTTAGCAGCCACTATTTCGAGTTATGGTTGTGTTCACAAACAGAGAGCAACAGACTTCCAGCAAGCGTTCGGCACGTATTAAAATCTTGCAAAAATGCATTCAAAAACGCAAATAAGTCATTTATAGACTTGCATCTTTCCGTTTTCGTATATTTTTGTTTTCGCTTGCTCTCGTTTGATCAAACAAACCAAAGCAAGCGCTGTAGACATATTTAAAAAATGAGAACAAATGAGAGTAAACGAACAATTTGCTTGAGTATTATCTTTCGCATGACTCTCTCTCTCTCTCTCTCTCTCTCCTTCTCATGTTCGCTTTCATATTTCAAAAATATATAACTAGAATTTATTGGTTTTTGCTCTAGTATGTATAAGTGACGCATAAACATACAAGTGCACATATGCAGCTTGATAAAAAATAACTGAATTTATGAATTTGTAAAGTGAGTAAGAGTCGAACCAGACATGCAATGTTAAATAGTAAATGAATCGAAAGAGTGCTGTGTATGTTTTGCTCATTTACCTTGAATTTTCATCTGTTTTGGTTCTTTCTTACATTGAACCAAGTTAGGCACAACCTACAACTGTTTGAAACATTTCGTTTTCGTTTGCAATACTTTTGAAAGAACCAATTGAAAACAAGAATAGAAATATTTTGGATCATTGAGTGATTTTGCATAATGGTCGAGCTCGTAGCTGTGTTAGCAACCAATTATAGTTTTTTTCAGATCCGCTATGAGTAAGTATATTTCATATACAATAGCATACAATAGTTCCATCTAATTGTCGGTCCATCAGTCTGTTTCAGAGAATTTGTTTCGAAACTTGGTATATGCATTTTTTGTTAGCAGAAGCAACACATTTCTGAATATTAGTGTAATATTGTAGAGCCGATCCAGGCTTATATTATATCTAGCATAGCTTCCATTATAAAAAAAAATTATAAAAAAAATTTGTTTTTTTTTTCATCTAAAAAATAAAAATTTTGCTTCCCAAATGTCTCTTCAATTTTCAACTTTTCAGCATACACTGTAAGGATACTGACAAGTAGAGTATTTAAGCTTTGTTACCACATTCCTCTTTTACGTTCCCCTTCATATATTTTTGCCAATATCAGACACAATATGGGAAAGTACACAGCCGTGGCGTGTCTTTAATATTAAATTATTTCAAGAAGCAATTCTTTTTGGGTATTTCCAGACATAAACACAATACCGCGTGGTCTTTAATGCCTGAGTTATTTGACTTCGAATTGGTTTAAATACAAGTTTCCTCTACATTGTGCCGCAGCAACAGCAACGTATTTGTCATACTTTAATTATATGGCAAATATTTAGAGCGTAAATATGCCAAGTTAATTTAGATTGTTTTAAGCTTAAACATTTTCTATTTTCGTTGCGTCTCAAGCGGTTTTGTGTGAAGTTCACACGTGAGTAACTAAAATACTAAATTAGCAAATATTGTACACTCTAAAGTGAAAAAAAAAAAAAAAATAAATAAATAAAATGTTATAAGTGAAGATGCTTTTCTATGGGCTGATCACGATCAAGCATTGTTCGAAGAAACAACGATAACACCTGCTAGAATTGGATATAATGCCAAGCTGCGAGGTGTTCTAAGCAATAACGACAACGACGACGACGACGAAGTCTCTGTGTTTGAAATTATCGATTACAAGTTCAAATCGTTTATTTTGGCCACTTCTAAGTGGTAGCCTTGGCCACCACATAGTCAAGTGGACGGACGGACGGACGGACGGACAGATCATGTGTGTTTGCCATTTTATATGCAACTTGGGTTTGTGGTTATTCAAGACAAGTTGCTATTGCTTTTTTTATTTTTTTTTTTTTGTTTTTAAATACATAGAGATAAATCTATTGCTTTGGGTTAAGGTCAACTAGAAAATTAGACAGCTCGACAAATGCTTAAATAAAGAATTAGCAACAAGTATAACTAGAAACTAGAAACACTTTGAACAAAAAACAAAAATACAAAATGTAAAATGTAAAATGTAAAATGGCATTGGGGTTAGAACTTGACTTGAATGCAGAAGAAGCTGCCAATTGTTGCTTTTTGTGGGTTTAATGCAAAGTATTTAAAATTTATGAACTATACACTTGCACTTTTGATTTTTATTATTTTTAAACTTATTTCTAAATATTTATACAACTGCACACAATACACTTCCGTACCTTTTAACTTGACTCCGGGATGCTTTGCGGCTTTCTGTTTTACGTTATAGCTAAATCCGTTTTGGGTGGTTTAGCTGTACGAAAAAAATGGCCAGTTTCAGATATTTACACACAAAATCGCGATTTGAACTGGCGCTCGTTGTTGAGAAAACCGTCAGCTGCGGTCGCCAAGAAGACACTAATACGGAGTTCTACCCGTTCGGATGTATAAATAAACAAAACGTACGAGCGTTTCGAACGTCTGAATTAGCGAACGCTCAACTCAGTCAGCTAGCCTAGTCAGCCCAGTCAGCCCAGTCAGTCAGTCACTCAGTCAGTCAACAAGCTAGCGAAATCCATGCGTCGCAGTCGCTGCCGCTGTATCTGTTTACGTCTACGTTGACAGCAACGCCGCAGATACGTTTATAGATACGTTTATAGATACGTTTATAGATACATTTATGCGTGAGTCAAGTTAAGCCAAGCCAGAATCGTTAGCGACTGCATGCTGGCAGCGCTGCGGCATTAATAGTTTTGAGTTTTTTTTTTTCTTATTTTCTTTAGTTTTTTTGGGTTTATTTGGTGGTAAGGTCAAGTTTGCGCCAATTACTAAAAGAAGAAAAGAAAAAATAGCTAAGCGAATTTACTATTTTGTTTTTTGGTTAATTCGAGCTTTGAAGTTTATTCACCCAAACATTTTGCATTTCGCTTTCGTTCACGTGGATGCTATGCTGCCCTACTATAAAAAGCACAATTTATCCATTTTAATATTGTCTGAATGCATTGCTACTGATTTCAGTATGTTATGTAAATCAAATATTTACACTGCTTTAAACAGAAACATTATTTGAATGCAGATATTTCGATGGGAACCTCCAATTTTTTGACACTTTCCATTTCGTAAACGTTAATGACATAGTTCAATATGCAAAGAAAAGTGCGTTTTATTGTTAAGAGTATTATGTATGTATTGAAAAAAAAAATACATGTTCCCTGCTCTGGTCTCTGGCGATCTTCGTTTTTTCGGTTTTAAATTCCGCTTTCCGGTATAGCCGGCAGTTGAAACGATGTTTTAACTTCACTGATAAAACATGTTTTGCGTTTCTCTATTGTTTTTTTGTTCCTCTTCTATTTTTTTGCACCCTGCACGCATTTGTATAAGCTATGTGTGAATTATTATTGGTGCAGAAATTAGCAAATAGTTTATACAACAATTCATTTCCTTTATGCAAACCTTAATGCCTTGATTAATAGCAAATTTGTATGCTGTAGCTTGGCTGCATATATTTCAGAGAAGTAATAAATAAAAAACAAGCAGAAATTAAGTGCAACAGGAGACTCCCGATGGAAGCAAAGTGCAAATTTTTATGCCTGTATATTCTTTGTAGCCTAAACGGCTTGTTGCAGTTTAACGTATACGTAATCGTTGGTTTCCTCTTCATTACGGTAGTGCTATAAAGAATAATCGAGGATTTTTTAAGTTTTTGAATATTATTGTAGTCCTCCTCTTTCGATACTCTTCATACGAAATATCAAATCGATAGCCAGTTATATTAAAGAGAACAAATTCTAGAATCATGGGTGGTGGGTTTGTATGGGAGCTACCTTTAGGAGTCGGCTGAACTCAACCAATAATATCCTTACGAAGCGTGCGTTCATAAAAAAATTCTATAAATCAATGGTAAATTTGTATGAATGCTAGTCCTAAAAGCAAGGACGGATCTAGAGGGGGCCTGGGGAATGTCCCCCCCCCACAGTATTTTTGTGTTAAGTACAAAAATACTTACTTTTGCTTCATAGTATACACAAAAGAAGAGACTTTTTTTAGTACGGTAACACCCCCCACCCACCCAAAGAGTAGTAGAGCCCTTCCCTCCAGAAGAAGGTTCTGGATCCACCACTGCTAAAAGTGAGCGGAACATGTTCATTAATGTACAAAAAAATAGGTGACCTTTCTAATTTCGCGGGCTACGTACAAAACATTAAATTTTCGTTTCTTTTTTCTTTTTATATTAATACACATGTTTCCAGACATGATCAGCTATTTTGCAGTTTTAGTTTGCTTTTGACAACTATAAAGGTATTAAAATATATTAAAGTATAAGTGGTACCAACCTCTTCACAGAATGCTTAGAAGATGTTAATGACGATGCGCACCCTGGATGTTCCAGCATGTCAACAAGCAATGAAACAGCGAAGCAGTGAAGAAAATGTTATAATTACTCACTATTAGAGAAGTTGCTGAGGATGTGAACATATCAGTTGGATCATGCCCTGTATTTTTTTTTTTTTTGTTCAGAAATGTGTGGCAGCGAAGTTTCTTCCGAAAATGCAATATTTTTAGCAAAAGAACCGTCGGAAGAGCATTGCTCAGGATCTGTTCAATGACGTCAACGACGATCCATATTTATTCAAATCTGTCAAGATACATGCATATATGGTTATGACGTCATAACCAAAGCCCAATCATCCCAATGGGAGCAGCCAGAAGAGCCAAGACCAAAAAATACTCGCCAAGTTCGGTGAAATGTGAAGGATTTGCTCACTGTTTTTTTCGATTGCAATGGCGTGGTAGACGGCGTTCTGGCATGTTTGAGGAGAGAAAGACCGAATCGCTGGAAGTGTTCAATTCTACCTATATCAAAAAGCGCATGTCAGAAGTGCTCGAGGATTGGAAAAAGCTCTGGCACAAGTGTATTATAACTGTGGGAGATTACTTTGAAGGGGACAAAATAGATATTGATGAATAAAAAAATAGTTTTTCAAAAAAATAGAAAGTCACCTTTTGTATTTGAACGGATCAGATTTCTTGTGAATTCTATTTAATCATTCGTAAATTCATGACTTCGAATTATTATGCCAACTCTCTCATGCAGTCACATCATCTTATTCAGTCTTTAAAATGACCAAGGATGACCAACGAAATCAAATTAGTTCTACGATACGCCATATAGATGGCGCCAATAATGAAAAGTATGCAAACTGCCGACAAATAGCTCTATTATGAAGGTTCAAAATTTTCAAGATCTAAACTTGACCTGTATATATGTACCTATAGTAGGCGATACTAAAAATTTGGAGGCTCTATCTTTTATAGTCTCCGACAACTCGTTGTTCAAGCATACTCGTACGAAAAACGGAGTGACGGCCATTGCTAATGTTAACTCGACTTTTGTTGCTGATCAAGAATATATAGACTTTATGCGATCGGCCACGCCTCCTTCTGTCTATTATTTACATTTTCACAAACTTAGTACATATACATTTAGCTACTTAGGGTAAAATTTAGTCGGACAGTTAATCTTTAGCACTCGTGATTTCGCTTTTTTCTTTTCATTAATGAAGTTGAACGATATGAATTTAAAATTAATCATAGCTGGTGATTTTTTTTATTTTTAGTTTTTGTGTTTTTTGGTTATTCGCACATTTTATTGCCGCCGCCGCCGCCGCCGCCGTCGCCGTCGCCGATGTTTCAACTCGAGCCCTGAACTTCACCACAGCTGTTGTAGTAGAATGCTCTGTAGTATCGCGCTGCTAACGGAAATCGGCGAAAATATGCGCTCAGTTTTTCGGACTCCTTGACCAAGTTATTGTGATAATATCAGTTCAAGAAGTCGAAGATGAAGATAAACCATACAAAAAACCGTTTATCAGAATGCTACGGTCGATGCCACGCATTCAAGTACAAATTAGCTTTAGTATGTATTTTAAAACTTCAGTAGCTAACTGACCTGGTTTAATTTCACTGTACACACTTTATAGTTTTCTTAATTCTTAAGGTCTTTGAGACTCTTGATCTTGATCAAAGCTCAGACTATTTATCAATTCAATTTTGAATATGCATAATGTGAATAGTGAATTGAAACATATAAACTATTATTTTACACTACAAAAATCAGTACTCTCAACCAGAGGCATTTCAAACTAATGCTAAAATGAAGTGAGATACTTCTTCAATACATTACAATAAGATTGTATATTAAAAAAAGAACCCCATTTTGTATTTTATATGAAGCCAAAAAACATTGGATGGATGGATTTCTTGGCGCAGAAATGAAATTATTTGACATTAACTCAATTAAAGAGGCAAATGAAGCGTATTGCATACTAGTTGAAAATTCCGAATAATTCGCTTGGTGGTCAGTCACCGAATAGTTCCTGAGATCTGTTGTTTCATAAATCCAGACGTCTAAATCGACTCAGTTTCCGATGCTGATCAAAAGAATATATACTTTATGGCGCTCCACGGCACCGGGCGGCACGGTACCTTCTGCCTGTTACAGCGTATAAACATTTAAAGCTAAAATCAATGTTAGAAGTGATAACAAATAATAAATTCCACCTTAATGTATACGGCTACTGACTTTTTCTGGTATTCGCCTAACTGCTCGCATTGTAGAAGATTGCTTCTGTGGAAAAACATGACTGAAGTCGCGGAAAACGTTGTGGAGAATTTTGAGGAGCCGGCTCCAGTTGAGACCGAGAGCACCGAAACCAAGTTGGTAGCCACCACTGAGTTGCCAGAGAACAAATTGTTCGGTCGCTGGTCGTGCGATGATGTGACTGTCAACGACATTTCACTGCAGGATTGTATCTCCGTTAAGGAGAAATTCGCACGCTATTTACCACATTCGGCCGGTCGATATGCTGCCAAGTGTTTCCGTAAGGCATAGTGCCCAATTGTTGACCGTCTGACCTGCTCGTTGATGATGAACGCAACATCTGTTGATCGGTGAAAACCCACTTCAGATTCTTGTCTGTGCAATCATCAATTCCTGACCACGTGAGGACTCCACAGGTATTGGTCGTGCCGGTACCGTGTGTCATTAAGACCATCGCTGAGTGTCCAACTCTTACTCCATCGAGAAGAAGGACGAATAGAAGCTGCAAAACATTAGCAAACTGAGCTCTGCATGTTAGAGAAGTGGCTAATTCAAAATAAATTCTTTCTTTTTCATGCTATTCTCTCGTCGTCGCCACCATCTTTTCTAACGGAAGTAAGTTTTCGGACAGAAATAACGAATTGGTCATGCGTTCGTAAATCAACTATAGCATAACCATGCAATCATGTGCTCGCGCGTATTAAGGCTAAGCTAAGAATTTTAATGCTGCAAACGAAAAAAAGGGGACATTTGGGCGGACATTTGGGGGGACATTTGGGGGATATTTTATTTAATTACTCTCAAACGTTCTTAATTATGAACCATCCATCCAGGTGCCCCACCTGGTAGTAATACTTGCCACAACATTCAATGAAGTTTTACTTCAACCGCGCGTAAAGGAAATGCATGGTTGAACTAGAAGGTATGAAGTTAATCAATTTCGCTTTGATGGTGTACTCATCTAACCTGTACGCCTACCTGTACTAATTTTTAAGAAATGAAATAACAGCATTTTTATTAAAAGCAATTTATGTGGTGGTAAACCGAACGGATTTAAGTAGTTCAAGAATCTGTTTCTTCGCTTTGGACAAAATGGAAAGTGAGGTAAACCTGTTTCTCTCCATGTTGCAAATTGAAAATTAAATATTAATTCAATGTTGTACAATCATCACTTTTAGTACATAGAATCGCCGTTGCATAGAAATGTAAAGTATTTTTTGATTGACTTGTGTGTGTGATATTTAAAACTCTACTAATAATGCTAACGAATTTACAATATCCATATTTCGGAATTTGATTGGTTGAGTGAGGTAATCTGTTTGAACTTCTAAAGCACCGTAACCAATTGTAATGATCATTTAGTAAGAACGGGATCATCGTTTGCCCTCATTTTTTCAGTCAACTTATGAGTTTTAACATGACACCAGAAGGGCGATCGTTTATCTGTAATTTCGATTATGACTGTTCTTTTGGCATGCCTAATGAATCCTTCTTCTGAACGATAGTAACAAACTATTTGGTCTTTTTGCATGTGGAATGGGGTGGGGTATGGTGGGGGAGATGGTGTAAGGTTGTAATGCTTGGCACCGTCCATTTGTAATAAACGTAATACAGCCAAAAACATTCTCCTGAACAATAGTCACACACTTTATGAATTTCATAATGATTTTTTGCCAGAGGAGAGAGCGTAGATCTTTACTTTTCGTCATTAGCTGTGAAATTAACCTTCAAAGGAGATATAGCGTTCCGACAAAATAAAAACACCTTTCAGAAATAATATACGCAGATACCTGAACGGCTCCATGAGTCGAGTTGCTACAATCATTGTCAAGTCCAACAGTCTGTCTGTGTGTACCTAGTTTATATTGCAAGTAGGTAGACAGAGCATCGTTATGGTTATGCCACGCCCAGTTTTAAGATGAAATTCCAGTTGCACTCTATTCGTTTACGTTGTTGATCGTACGATGTGTGTAAATAGTTATTCTTTCTAAATTTCATTCATTCATGTGTGTCGTGTTATTGTTAAGCGCGTTTATTTACTTTGTTTTAGCGAATATTAAACAACAATTTGTTTTAGTTTATTAGTTTACGATCAATAAATATTGCTATTGTAATAACAGTTATTGGTGTGCTTGGTTCCGCATAATACTTAACTAATAATTTGTAAATATTTTTAAAGATAGAACAGAACTTAAGTGAATTTCGTACATTTTAAACTTGAACTAAAGCTGCGGTTTTTCTTTACACTGCATAATAAGCAGTATATATACATATATATATATATATATATATATATATATATATATATATATATATATATATATATATATATATATATATATATATATATATATATATATATATATATATATATGATATATGTATATATATATATTGATAGTTGTATTGTTAAAATGTGTGTAAGAAAGCAAAAGAGAAATCTGGAAAATCTGTGAAGATTGAATATTGAAATTATAACGATACATTATGCCTTTCGATCGAATGAAAAATAACAAAGTTAAAGCTGAGGAAAGTACAAATTCCATGCAATTTTTAATGAATTTCATACAAATTTGTCATTAGAGTAGAAGTGGGCATTGAGGACATTGCGGGAGCGTTTGACTACACGAGTCACGCGACAATAAGTAACACACCAGTAGATAGGGGAGTAGATACTGAATACGAGAACAGCTGAAACAAGCATTACTGGTAGAATTGAGCGATATTTAACTACCTGCGATTCAATCACGGCAACTGAAAAATCACTGATGATCAGTGATATCAATATCAATTGCTACTCGATATTGTAAATATCAGTGATTAAATATCATTTGTTTCTTACTAGTGCCACTGTGATTCACGGCGTATGAGTAATATATCATGTCCGCGTAGATTAGCAGCACAAATGGTATCAACGGCAAGATACAGGTTGTCTCAAAAGAAAGTTCACATTAAAAAAATCGATAAAAAGAAAGTAAGTAGTTTATTGAAGAAATGTTTATTACATATTTCTATTTACTTAGATTTTTTATATCCAATCCTCTCTATAAAATTACCACAAAACACAACTCTTTCTGCATATCATTGCGGTTTTACGTAGTATTGCCTAAGTTCTTACAAGTTGTGGTGAAGATATGGCACTTGATCAATCCTGGGAAGAACTATGTGAAAAATAGTTTATCCAGTCAATTTTTGGAATCGGAAATGAAATCAGCAATAGTTGGCATGCCAAATGAATCCTTCTTCTGAACGATAGTAAAAACTATAAAATTATTTGGTCTTTTTTGCATGTGGGATGGGTGGGATATGACGGGACAGATTGGTGCGGCAGAGTAGGGCTTAACATCAACCCTGCTAAATCGGTACATTGCACAAGCTGTGCTCAGCAACAAGGTTAAATATCTGGGAATTACACTAGTCACTAAGCTCCTATGGAAAAATACACATTTAAGAAATCAAAAGGAAATGCACAAAGGCAACACTTGTGTACAGGAAACTGGCCGGGGAATCTTGGGGGTGCAACCCGGAGAACATGCTCTGGCTATACAACATTGTAGTGAAACCAATGCTACTATATGGCATAGTCGCGTCTCTCTCCCCATATAGTAGCATTGGTTTCGAGCCAATTGACGGCCACTAGGGCACTCAACTCTCTACAAAGACTGGCGTATATTCTGGATTTCACACCACTTCATCTAGAAATCGAATACAAAATCAAAGAAACACTCCTAACACTGTCAGTCGATAGGAACGAAGCTACCTCGGAGATCTATTAGAAATGTAACCCTGCATGGACGAAGGGTGCATTCCTAATGTCCATGCCAAGAGACGATTTGACACAGAGAAATATATTTGACAGGGTACGAATATAGGGAAAGAA
The DNA here is from genome assembly GCA_035044765.1 of Leucophenga montana. Taxonomy (NCBI): domain Eukaryota; kingdom Metazoa; phylum Arthropoda; class Insecta; order Diptera; family Drosophilidae; genus Leucophenga; species Leucophenga montana. The sequence goes on from JAWNNQ010000261.1 coordinate 103,132, forward strand.
GAACACTGGGCTATTATCCAAGGACTAAGACCAGCAAAGTTACTTCTAGGGTGTTACAAGCCGAGCAGATCGAAGACCATGCTCCAACTAGGTGGGAATCAAGTAAGAATACTGACATGGCTGCTATCAGCCCATTGTAGACTAAAAAAAAAAAATACTTATATGTTTGGATTCAGTGGCTACGAAGAAGAGACCTCTTCACATTCTCCCGAAATGTGAATTTATAGTTGAAGTTGATTTGCGTCGGACGCGACGGACAGTTAAAAAGGTGGGTCGTGTCATACGGTCACACACTCAGGACTGACCACAAACTTTTAGTGGAGTCGACACGTTTACTTTATATATTTAACCTGAATAGGGAGTATAAATATCCAAACTAAATTACTCTATTGCTTTTAGTCTTCAAAATCTAGTCGTTTTAACAGACGGACTAACATGTCTATATCGAATCGAATTTTGTTGGCTCCACGGCTGTTGGCTGTTTCATACATTTGCACATATATACATACATATGTATATTTGAGTCCGCTCCTTGACGGAACTTGGTTTTTTAACGGACCGTATTAACCCAGTACTTAATGCGTAGTTATGCTCTTTTAGCGCGTAGATTAGTTTCTTCATGTATTGGTTCAAAATTATCAAAAATGTATCGCCAAGCATAGCTTTTTTGCAATTTTATTTGAATAGCTGGCATCTCCATCGTTCCAAATGGATTGTGTGTTGAACACACGCAGTTCATTGCATTGAAACTTAGCCGCATATGCATTAAGATAGTATACGTAAACAAATTACATTTAAATAAAACCATAAAATATGAATGACGACCCAATTATATTTTAGTTAAACACAGAACAAAGAGTACCAAAATCTTTAAAAGTGCATTAAAATATTTATTTAGAATATAATATTCTTGCCACTACAAAGTGAAACATTGGTCAACCACAATACAGAATTTGTCCCAAGTGTAGCCACTAAGTTTACCACGCAATAATTATTCACAATTTCTACGTGGTCGCTTTTCAAATTGAGTTTTGCCTTATAAACTTTCTTCAAAACCTGAACCCTGAGCTAAATAATAAAGAAATGAATGAATTTATTCATTTTTATTTATTTATTTATTATTATTTTTTTTTTTGTAAAGATAAAATTGTTTAACAATAATGGTAATGGCTAGTTTGCCCTGGACACTCTTCCAAATAAAAAAATAGTTTGGTTTGTATCGATACTTTTCTCATGAATTATTCGATATGATTGCATCTCTACAAAAATTCGATCTCAAATCCCAGGAACGGTTGGGTTGTTCCATCAAGAAACATGCATGAATAGTTTGGTGTATAAATAGTTTTAGTTGCAGTCAGTAAGAACACTTGATGGTCAGATCCTTGCTCGTTCTGATCAGAGAGTAAAATCAAAAGTTTGTCAGAAGAGCCAGATTTTGAAAGGGCATAATTTTGAACTGCCTCTTCTGTATTAAAAAATACTATATCCCGATCTGCAAACTTAGCCAAATAAGCACGACGCACGCGTATTCCATGATAAAAATGCTGAACATTTTTTTTCCAGATATTGACAAATACGGAATCTGCAGTGTTTACAGAATTAAAGGGCAAACCTTCCGGTTTGAAAATTGGAAAATCGAATTGGAAAGCAGTATTAAAAATACGCTTCCAGAGCATTGTGTTGTTTGCAACTCTATTAAAGCGCTTGCAGAGTACTGCCAAATGGCACAAATCATCTTCTAGCAAGTACGAAAATATATGAAGCAACATCTCGTCTGGCAGCTCATCCTGCAGATAAGCGCGTTCATCCGGCAACTGACTCATTGGCAACTTCGAAGCATTTTCATCGATGATAGCTGCCGCACCAACGACAGACAAAGGCATCGAGGAGTTCGATGGTGAAGCTTTCGGCGTTGCATTGTAACACCATTGGCCGCGTGAATTGACACAGACCTTGCGGCGTAAATTGTACGGCGTCCGGCGAATTGAAACTGGCGTAGTCGACATTGTAGATAGAAAGTGCGTGATGAGTCGGCAAAGAAACTGCAGAGCTGTTTGAATTGTAGAAGGAAGAGTTTTTGTTTTAAATAATATTTATGAATATTATATTTAGTAGTTGCTCACAGACCCACCGGTAATTTGATACCGGTATGTAATTGCTGGTATGACGCACTTGTACGCAATTACTGATCTTGGCAACTCTCTTTGCTTTGTTCAGACAATAAGCGGAGTGTGAAATCATTTTACTAAATTGCACCCACTTTTATTTACTATAATAAGTTTTTTTTCAATTTATATAAATATTTAACATAACTTACTTAAATATCAACGCCTTACAAAGAAATGGCTTTATGCGTACTTCTTGCACAATTTCGTTTGTTTAGATTTAAAAGTGATCAAATTACAGATGTAAAACTGTGTGGGAAAACGGTTGAAGACTGTGTCATTTTAACAGTGCTGAGTAGTTAGTGTTGAGCAGTAAGTATTGAGAAAGTTAGTGTTGTGTGACATTAATTTTGCGCGCTAACTAAAATTTGAATTTCAGGTGGTAATATTTTTCCAGTCGAACAAAAGTTAGAATATAATTTGGTTATAGAAATTCTTCGCGAGCTATCGATAACGGCAGTTCTAACGAATCTTTCTCGAATGGCATTTTGTGGCTGTCGAACTTTAGTTCTCGATAGTTCGATAAAGATATCTATAATGATACATTTTCGGATAGTATTTTTTGTGCCATTTTCATTTTCTGCAAAGCTTATACATGCCTGTTAGTCAATGAAAATTAAGACAAATGCAGTTCTGAAGTTGGTTTTCTCAATTCCGCGAATCGATCGAATTTTGTTCATTCCTATTCAATAACAATTGTTAATCATTCAGCAGTAATGTTAATGGTAAAACAAGCACAAGTTATAAATTTAAGTACTGCCGTCATTCCCACATTCAATATATAACATGGCAATATGGAATTTGTCGATTAGTACTACTGCGGAATGGAGAACAAGTCGGTATCATTTCGATTGATTTCATTTAGTTTGTCCAAGCAATTTTTAAATAAAAATCTTAAAAAAAAACATATTTTTCAAATAAATAATTACATAGTATACCAATGAACATTTTAATAAATTCACAATATAATTACTTCAATAATAACATATGTAGTTAGTAATTTTCCAATTACTTCTCATTCCGACGACTCAAAGGAAAACTTTTGAAATCGAAAAGTTTGATCGGAATCCAAATACGAACACCAATTCATTTATATTCCGAATAATGTGCTCATAGAAATGTAGAACAGGCCTCTATATCTCATCAAAATTCTTTCGGATTAGAGCAAACAACAAACTTTTCGATAGGTGAAAAATAGAACTTTACCGCAAATTTTGTACTCACACTCAAACCTTTATTTTTTGCACCATATATTTTATAAATAGTTGCTTGTTGTCGCAGTAGTCAGATGCTTTTTTCGATAATAGTACCGATATATTTATCGAACAGAAATCGCTCGCAATTCAAAGGACCGATTTGAAGCGCCGTATTTTGTAAACGAATAAAATAAAATAATGTGAATTAAATTGTTGCGCTTCAGTTTGTTTTCTTAGTTTGCAACTTGTTGCTTTTACTTAGATACATACTTACAAATATTAGGTTTTCCATAATATAACATAAAAAGTTTTTGTAACGTTTCTCAAACAGAACCCCATAGTGCGCCTACTGTAAACCAATTCTATAGCATGAAAAAAAAATAATAAAAATTTTTTTTCTGCGTCTAAAGACAATGCAGCAAATACATATGTATATACAAACATATGTGTGTATATACAAACATTCCTAAGTACATGCGTTTCTCACAATTGCGAGAGTGACAAAACGATGAGCAGCTCCTCCCATTAATGGGAGCCGCTGCATAATAAGTCTGTGCTCGGCATTTTCGTTGTGTGAAATGATATACAGGGTGCGGCAGGACATCTTAATTTTTTAAAAAACCAATTTTATGAATCAAATATTGTTTTCATTTTATAATGTAGTTTCAATGTATAAAGTTTTGTTTTGCATAATTTTAACAATCATATCAGGTAGGTCTATTTCTGGCGTTTATTATGACCCTTATGAGCTTATCAGCGGTTATGTTGGCAATTTCTGCCCGGATGATGGCTTTCTGGTCTTCTAGGTTCATTGACCGGTTGACATCAACGCGTGATTTGAAAAAAAAATCATAAAAAGAGAATAAATATTAGAAAGTCTATCACGCCTACTTTTGGCTGTTAAATACAATTGCACATATATATATATATATGTATATTTGACGACGCTCTTTCACCGTACATGATTTTCTAGCGGCTCGCATTGACCTGGTACTTAATACGTAAATTTGCCTATTTAGTGCGAGGATCATTTTTCTCCATGTATTAATCCGAAGTCTTTAAAATTTTGTCTCCAAGCACTGAGTTTTGCAATATTACTTGAATAGCTCTCATCTGCATCGTTCCAAATGCAAGGTTGTTGTTAACCATTCGAAACTAACTTCATTGCAGCTTCGCCACATAATGATTCCGATAGTGTATAACAATAAAATAAGGACAACCCAATTTTATTCTGGTTGAACAAGTAACAAACAATACCAAATAAATGTGCATTCAAACATTAATAAAGTAACAAAGTTTTCGCTTATAATAATCTTATAATCCTCCAGATCTGTTCGACAATAATGTTGATGTGATCTCCTCATTGATAAGTTAAACAATCGCTTTGTTGTGATTTGCCTTATTAACTTCCTCAAAACAAATTAATTCGCTTCGAATTGAACCGTGAGCTAAAAAAATGATGTAGTGTTTTTTATTTATTTATTTATTTATGTCTTTTTGTTTTGTTTTTTGTAAAGATACAATTATTTAACAATAATGGTAATGGATAGTTTGCCCTTGGCACTCTTACAAATAAAAATTAACTTTGTTTGTGAAAGACGTTAATACCGATATTTTTTTACTGAATTATTCGATTTTATCAGTACCAACTATCATGACCGGTCGGTCGGTTGGACCCAGAAAGAGGCAGAAATATGGTGTATAACTAGTATTAGTCGTTATGATCGATTGATTATTATATTTTTGCTTGTGATCAGATAGTAAAATGAAAAGTTTATTAAAAAGGCCAACATTTGAACGAGCATAAGTTCTGAATGCCTCCATGGTACTAACAAATACTATATCCCGATCTGCAAACTTATCCATATAACCACGACGCGCGCGTATTCCATGATAAAAATGCTGAAAATTTCTTTTCCAGATATTTACAAATGCGAAATCTGACGTGTTTACAGAATTGAGAGGCGGTTCGAAAACTGGAAAATCGAATTGGAAAGCAGTATTAAATATACGTTTCCACAGCATTGTGTTGTTTGCAAGTATATTAAAGCGCTTGCAGAGTACTGCCAAATGGCACAAATCGGTTTCTAGTAAGTACGAAAATATATGTAATAGTATTTCGTTCGGCAACTCATCCAGCAAAGGCACGGAGGACTTCGATGATAAAGCTTTCGGCGTTGCATTGTAACACCACTGGCCAAGTGATTTGACACAGACTTTGCGGCGCAAATTGTACGGTGTCCGGCGAATTGATACTGGCGTTGTCGACATTGTGGATGGAAGTGCGTGATGAGCCAGCAAAGAAACTGCAGAGCTGTTTGAGTTGTATAAGGAAGACTTAGTTAGCGTTTTTGTTTAAATAATATATTTAATAGTTGCTCGCAGAGTGTAATTTGATGCCGGTATTGCAATTGCTTGTATGACGCACTTGGCGACGCGCTAAGCTTTTTCAGACACTAAGCTGCGCGCGAAATCATATGATTAAATTACACCCACTTTTATTTACTATTGAGTTTTTATAATTTAAATAGATATTTATAATAACTTACTTAGATTTTAACGAATTGCAAACAGGCTGCTATGTGCGTACTTGCGTACTATAATTGCGTTTATTTAGATTCAAAAG
>JAWNNQ010000262.1:0-10361 GCA_035044765.1 Leucophenga montana
AAGAATGGGTCTAATTTATCCCCCGTACAGAAATTGTACCATCTCCGGAACAAAATTCGGGGGAATGCAGGAGAAATCGTCAAACGATATCGTCTCTCTGATGAGAGCTTTACACTACCATGGGAAGCTCTTCGAAGCACCTACGAAAATTCTCGAATACTGGTGGATAACAGCATATGCATCCTAGACTTTGTAGGGAGTTTAATTCCCTCGTGACTGTGAATTCTTTCGCCCTTTCTCCCCATGCAACTATACCATATAGTAGCGTCGGTTTTACTGCCATGTTATACAGCGAGAGCATGGTTTTTGGATTGCATCCCCACGGTGCATTTTCGTATAGCTTCCTCTACGTGCGTTTTCCATAGAAGTTTACTGTCTAGAGTTAGTCATAAGTACTTAACCTCCTTGCTAACTTTCACAACTACTCCTCCGAGTATGATTTCCTTTAGTCTTGGCAGCTTGTGCTTCCTAGTAAATGGTACAATGACTGTTTTGGTGGGGTTAATGTTGAGTCCTACCTCCTTGCACCAGTCCAGTGTACCAGGTCACACATTGTGAACTGTTTGTGTGTTTCAATTACCCTCGTTAGATACAGCAGTGCAGTGTCGGTTGATCTGCCCGTCCTATATGCATGTTGGTCCCGATGTTAGACTACGATGTAGTATCGTCTCTCTAATATGCTTGTCTATTATCTTTTCCATTGTTTTTAGCAAAAACGATGTCAAGCTAATAGGCCTAAATGCTTTGGGGAGGGTTGAATCATTTTACTCCTCCTTAGGGATAAAGACAACCCTGGCCCTTCTCCAAGGGGTTGGGATATGACCAAGTGCAAGACTACTTGTCATAATCTTCTGCAAATTTAGTAGTAACTCTTTTGCTCCTTTTTGCAGTAGTGCTGGATATATTCCATCTACTCCAGGAGATTTGAAGGATTCAAAGATGAAAATTGCCCACCTTACTTTTTCTTCACTTATCACGTTCTTGGTGGCATCTATGTTCGCTCTATTTGCTCGTACATATATCTCCAGGAGCAGTTCGATTTTCTGTTCCTCATTTTCCGTAAAGGAATTATACGGTCTACGGAGTGAGATATTCGCTTCGGTTTGCATCTTGGCCATTGCACGATAGATTCCAGCGGCTGATGCAGTGGATGTTATGCCTTTCTGCGTTTGGCTTCCCTTATCTCTTTATTATATAGAGTAAGTTCAGTGATGTACCTTTCCCATTGATTTCATCTTTTGGATCCGCTGAAGAGTCCTCTAACTTTAATCCTAAGTTTCTGCAGCCGCTCATTGCACCATGGGTGGTCCCATTCGCGCGTGTCTTTAACAATAGGACATGTACTTTCGTATGATCTTATGATACCTTCATTTAGGTGTACTACAGCTTGCTCTAATTCAAGAGAGTGTTTTGGGAGTTTGACACCTTTACCAGACATCGAAGAGGCTAGCTGCGACGCATAATTTTAACAGTTGGTCTTACTGGGTCTTATTTTAACAGTTGGTCTTACTTGAATCAGCGCTAGCCCCAGATGTTGTTTGGTGAAAGTACGTGCCATAACGGCTGATGACGCTTTGGCATGGTGGACATTAAACTGGGCTGCGCTGATAGCTGCCGGATCAGTCATCCGATTTATTATTTGTCCCGACTGCCGGCGTTAGCTCATCTGCCTCCCGCAGGTTCTGGGAGGATAGAAATGTCCGAACTTTCAGACATTGGTGTCTCAGGCCCGCCTTCCTCTTCGATGTCCTCCGCCGCATCCTGCATTTCTGCGGACCTCTCTTCCGCGGGCTTTTTCTTAAGTTGTATCGGGATGAATCCAAACCGGAATCGAGGTTGGCGCTCTTCCAGCTCGATAGCGTTGCTTTGTGGCCATGTCATGGTTGCAAGCAACCACAAAGCAACGGATGAGAATCTACCCCCAAATGAATTGCGACTTGGTCGCATTCTAAAAACGTACGCAGGGAGAGACCAAAAAATCAGAGTAGCTGATGTGAAAACAAAGCGTGGAGTGGTAACACGCCCGTTGCTTGCGATAACCCAGACTGTCCATTAGAATTTAATTGAACTGCCGGTGAAGGGGGGGTTGTTTCTCGAAACATTACAGTATTATTCCAATGAAACAAGGCCACCCGCGAGGGCGATATTCGAGTCATGATAAACAATAGCACTAATTATAGTGCTAAGGTATGGGGTTCATGGGAGTGATTCGATGTGGATCGGTAGGCAGTGCAACTGTGCTGTTTTACTGTCCCATATCGCATACACTTCAAGTCAACTCATTGGTTCTGCCTCCCTTCAGACAGCACCCCTTCTCTAAGGAGAGGGCCTCCACGTGGTGATCCATGGTAACGTATTCTTCGGAATATGGCAAATTTGACCGGCGTGTGACTCACACACCCAACTCTCTTCTGCTATCCCATCAGTCCACCTCCCAGACCTAGGCACAGTCGCTAAAATGCCTAAAGGGCCGGATCAAGATGTTATGCATACCGTATCGATGATCAGTCTGGCTGGGGACCCTGTATTAAAATATCTCAGTCGATAACGATGCCTCTCCGATACCTGGTCGCCTAGGAGCGTAACTGTGAATTTATGTGTATGGCGGATCTCTGCCCAGATGGACATTCATTCTCCGCAACTCGAGGGATCAAATGGATTCAAGAAAATACACCAAAAACAAAATACCGCGAAACTGCACCGCGATTCAAGATGCAGACCAACTTCAGCAGCAGCGCCTGAGCGAAGGCCGTCCACTCACAACAGCTGCTACAAGTAAAACGGGCCCCTCGGTTGCTTGCAACCATGACATGGCCACAAAGCAACGCTATCGAGCTGGAAGAGCGCCAGCCTCGAATAGCTACGCAAGGACGGAGAGGACTGTGGCAAGGGCACATACAGCGGAACGCCCATCAGCTCCACATAAAGTACATGGTGCAGCCACCAAGGGGACCCAGCCGAGCAGAAAGACTCCGTCGACAAAGAAGTCGGCACTACCGCCTCTAGGAGAACCAGGCGGCTTTGACGATCCCAAGCGAAGGGGTCTGAGTGGGGGGGGAGCCAGAAAATTTATCCAACCCCATTTCCATTGTCAAAAGATGGCAGAAACTTACAGCTCTTCACCATCATTTCTGTTCACGATTGAAGAATGAATATCTAAGGGAACAACAGAGCAGAAATACGTGGAAGTATCCTCAGGCAAATATAGAAGTAGGAAATGTTGCGGCAATACGGGATGAGAATCTACCCCCAAATGAATTGCGACTTGGTCGCATTCTAAAAACGTACGCAGGGAGAGACCAAAAAATCAGAGTAGCTGATGTGAAAACAAAGCGTGGAGTGGTAACACGCCCGTTGCTTGCGATAACCCAGACTGTCCATTAGAATTTAATTGAACTGCCGGTGAAGGGGGGGTTGTTTCTCGAAACATTACAGTATTATTCCAATGAAGCAGTGTATGATGAGGTTTAGAGCATTTTGAACATCTATGCAAACTTGTGACTGTGAGCCAAGCAATTTAAACAAAGTTGCTTCTCTCTCACAGTATCTGTTCTTTGCTTAGGGCTGAGCGCTAAAAATTTCGGACATTTACTCAAAGAGTGATCCGAAGACTTGAACATGTGGCATTGGCCTCCAACTTTTGTTTGAAAAGTATTGAAACGCTTCGACTTACTTATATTTAATGGGGGCTTAACTGCTGCTGATTTTGAATTGTTACGAAGATTTGACACAGTTTCCAAACTTTGGAACCTACTAGTCAAAAACGTGTCCAAATCCTTCCATTTTGGAATTTCTCTTTTGTCTTCCAGAGACTGTTCCCAAAGCTCGAGAGTATTTTCTGGAAGACGGGTGGAGCACAAAAATATCAAACTAGCATCCCAATTATCGATGCTTATACTATTAGATTTTACGTTGGTAATCGCATTGTTAATTTTTCTCTGTAGATTCTTAATGGCCGTACCATTCTCTGATACTACAGGCTCTAAACTGAACAATGCTTTTAGTTGACTATTTACTAATACACGTTTATTTTCATATCTGTCAACTAAATTTTGCCACGCCAAATCAAACCCATCGTTGGTTAAAGGAGATCTATTTACTATATCACGGGTTTCACTACGAGTTTTCTGCTTTAGATGATAAAGCTTTTCCACTGGTTGCAATCTAGTGTTTGACTTGTATATGTCACGAAAACTTGGCCATGTACTATAGTCACCGCGAAATAGATCAGTGTCACATGCAGGAAAAGAAATACTATGTGACATATTATGTGAAGGGTACCTGCACTACCAGAATTATCTAAAGCGTGGAGCTAGCTATATTTTCAATTTGCGTTATTGTACGCATAAAATCGCCAGCTCTCCACCAGCGGACAAATATGCAACATATGCCCTATGAAACTTTTACTTAATTTCTGTGGTCTTGACCCCCTTTGGTGGCGACCACATCAGCTCGTCATATGCCTTCTTTAATGATTGTCACAGACTTTTCTTTCTGCAAAATCGAGCATACAAAAGTGTCGAATTACCAGACGTAGACTTCAAGTTCTTTTGGAAGTCTTAGACCTCATCCACAAAATGGTTAAATTTTGCTAGAGCCATTTTTTTATTTTTTTTTTTTTTTTTTAAGAAAACTTTGAAATCTGCCGCCAATAGGTTACCCAAAAAAGAAAAAACGAATTTATCTTTATTCCAATACATATCAAAGCAACTAACCTTTTCTGTTTTTCCGCCCAGCTGGTAAGACAGCCAAAGCATGGCAACAATAAAAAATAAAAAGTAAATAATATTTATAAACACTTCTGCTCCAGATACAAATACTGGTAGCAGGAAAATTTAATTCAAAAATAATAACTTAATCCATTCACTTCATGAATTTGTTGCCGGCGCTTCTTCTTCTTCTTCAGGTTTTTTTATATTGTTTATTTTTTGTCGATTATTCTAATCGATAATCGTTGAACAGAAAAAATATCGTTACAATACCGATATCGTTTAGAATACCGATATCAGTAGAATATAACCGATGCCAATAGAAAACTTACCGAAATAGAATTTATGGAAAACCTGTAGAGTACCGAACCGATCGGTAAAATATTTATCGGTTTACCGAAAAAATGCTTTTAAGCTAAAACCGCCAAATAAAATTTAATATAACTTAACAGAAACAATCTCTACACAAATTTTTAACATTAAAAGAAAAAACGGATTGTCAGATTTTTTGATAAATTTGAAAAACTTCGAAAAAAATTTGTGCTACGCAAGACTTAATACAAAACAAAATTAGTTCAATTTGTGATTTTAATTAAATTTTTCACTGAACCATAAAGAACATTTTTCGACCGCCTCCACGACACAAAGCACTGAGCGCGCATCCATGGAAAGCGATGGCGCCGAGGTAGCCGACGAAGGCGAATGGCAAACAGTACATTCAAATAACGGCAAGCTTACGTTGAAAAGGCGATCGCTATTGCCTCCAAATTTATTAAAAAAAAGCATGCTTAGCAACAACAAGAAATGTCACTAGTTCACCTAGCATCGGCAGCAAACCAAATACCTAGTCGGCAGCGAATCTGGTAGCCTCCAATCAGTTCGCAGCATTATGACAGCCTGAAGAGCCAGTTACTATTAAAGAAGCTAAAGCAGTTACCCCGAAGCAGCTAATGAACCAAGACTGCCCCCGCTGCTTATACCAGGAGTGAATAATATCCAGCTTACGATGCATCAATTCAACGAATGTATTGATCGGGGCTTATTCGTACAAGGCCACCCGCGAGGGCGATATTCGAGTCATGATAAACAATAGCACTAATTATAATGCTAAGGTATGGGGTTCATGGGAGTGATTCGATGTGGATCGGTAGGCAGTGCAACTGTGCTGTTTTACTGTCCCATATCGCATACACTTCAAGTCAACTCATTGGTTCTGCCTCCCTTCAGACAGCACCCCTTCTCTAAGGAGAGGGCCTCCACGTGGTGATCCATGGTAACGTATTCTTCGGAATATGGCAAATTTGACCGGCGTGTGACTCACACACCCAACTCTCTTCTGCTATCCCATCAGTCCACCTCCCAGACCTAGGCACAGTCGCTAAAATGCCTAAAGGGCCGGATCAAGATGTTATGCATACCGTATCGATGATCAGTCTGGCTGGGGACCCTGTATTAAAATATCTCAGTCGATAACGATGCCTCTCCGATACCTGGTCGCCTAGGAGCGTAACTGTGAATTTATGTGTATGGCGGATCTCTGCACAGATGGACATTCATTCTCCGCAACTCGAGGGATCAAATGGATTCAAGAAAATACACCAAAAACAAAATACCGCGAAACTGCACCGCGATTCAAGATGCAGACCAACTTCAGCAGCAGCGCCTGAGCGAAGGCCGTCCACTCACAACAGCTGCTACAAGTAAAACGGGCCCCTCGGTTGCTTGCAACCATGACATGGCCACAAAGCAACGCTATCGAGCTGGAAGAGCGCCAGCCTCGAATAGCTACGCAAGGACGGAGAGGACTGTGGCAAGGGCACATACAGCGGAACGCCCATCAGGTCCACATAAAGTACATGGTGCAGCCACCAAGGGGACCCAGCCGAGCAGAAAGACTCCGTCGACAAAGAAGTCGGCACTACCGCCTCTAGGAGAACCAGGCGGCGTTGACGATCCCAAGCGAAGGGGTCTGAGTGGGGGGGGGAGCCAGAAAATTTATCCAACCCCATTTCCATTGTCAAAAGATGGCAGAAACTTACAGCACTTCGCTATAGTTACTTCATTCCAGGTAGAGAGTCGTGCATGTCACCTGTGTAGATGGTGTAGTAGAGTCATGGGCCCTGCACGCTTCCTTGAGGCACCCCTGCCTGTATGCTTTTTAACTCAGATGTAGTGTTTTCATGTCTCACGTAGATGCTTCTGCCCTGTAAATATCATCGAAGGAAGCGGTACTGTGTGCAGGATAATGTCATTTTTATTTTGTATAACAGCCCCTTGTGCCATACGCGATCAAAGGCTCGTTTCACATCAAGGAATGACTTCAACGATTCTGTGAACCTGCTCTGTAGTTCCATGCCTTCGTCGAAACCCGAATTGATGGTCGGGGAGAATATCGCTTTCTAGTGTCGGAAGCACTAGAAAGCGAATATTTTGAAGACTACCGCCAGCAGACTAATAGGGCGATCGGATGATAATTCGTTCTCTGGTTTCCCATGCTTTGGAATTAAAATTACCTCTGCGCACTTCCACTGGCTAGAGAAGTCTGAAAAATACGTTAAATATTTCCACTATCAGTTGTAGACAATTTTCGGTCGATTCCGTCATATCCAGAAGAGTTTTTCCTTGCCAGAAGTCTTATTTCATTTGTAAGCTCTTCCAAAATGGCTGGAGTTATTGGAATTGCTTTGACCACTCTGTCTACCTCTGTCTCTTTTTTAATTTTTTTGAAACTTTGTTTAATGCATTCTTGTCTGCCGGGTAGTGAAATTGTTGCCAGATACGTCGAAGCATTTTTTTTTCTCATTAACAAGTTCACGAATTTCTCTAGATAATATCAAGTAGTTGCGGTATGAAGATGGTTTGTTTGATATTTTTAAAGGAGTTGCAATGGTTGCTGCTTCATGAATTTTCCGGCTCAACCATTCAACCGTATCGTCAACATCTCTTACGGAATTCATTTCTACATTGGGGTCTACTTGACCATCTAATCAGTTCTAAGTTCTTGCTAAAAAGATTTCTTCTGACTTATTGGGCTACCCCAATCAGTGAACGGGTCCCATATGTGAAGTGTCCGTCTACTTGAAGCTTTCATATCAAAGTTCTTGCTAAAAAGATTTCTTCTGACTTATTGGGCTACCCCAATCAGTGAACGGGTCCCATATGTGAAGTGTCCGTCTACTTGAAGCTTTCATATCAAATATTAAGTTGATATTGACTACAATAAAAAAGTTTTTCATACAAAAAGTCAAAAGTGGGCGGTGGGTTTGTATGGGGGCTACCTAAAATAGTGGGCTTGGCGGGTCAATCTTGATACTCTTTTAAACTGAAATAATTAGAAGTGTAAATTTTCAACTGGATTGCGAAAATTGGTGCCCAAAAAATGCGCAACAACATACAGACAGACCGACGGACATAGCTAGATCGACTCATCTCGTCGAGCTTATAAAGAATACTTTATGGGGTATACGATGCCTATTTCAATGCGTTTCAAACTTTCAGACAAACTGATAAAAATAGAACTCATAATCACGCTACCACACACACGCGCACTTATCAATGATACATATCAGAGGACGGCATGGCGTAATTGCAAAAACGTTCATACACGAACAGAAGCCGAATAATCGAGCAATTCGTATCAACCGATCAAATTTGAATACGCACACGTTTTCACTGTAGATTTAAAATCAGTCAAATGTGCCAATATTTTTTGCTCTCTGAGTTTATTCATGCTCGTGTTGAAACCGTTCACTTTGGCTTCAAAAGGCAAAAATCAACTCGTATGAGTTTGTGTGAAGTCAGCAGCTCTGCCTCTGCACTGCTGATCTGATGACTTTTAAGGAGGAAGAAGGTGAAACAGAAAATAAAAACATGAGGTTTGTCGCCAGCTAGATGCTTAAGCAGATTATTGCAAGAACAAAATACACGCTGTGTGCGCTTAGGCATGAAGCCCGATGCTCGGCTACAAAATCCATAAAAAACCGTTGTGCATGTACAGGAGCTGAGTGATTCGTTTCGTTGAGTGATTCATCTTGAGCATAACATTTCGTACCGAAGGCAGTGCATATACACGATCGATGTGTTCGTCAGCATGAGCTGATTTTTATTCAACGCTGTGTTTCGTTCAGTGAGTGGAATTGAGTAAGAATTTTTGTGTATGAGTAAATCAAGGAAAAAGTGAATTTTGCAGCTCTATGATACATATGTATATACATGCATACATAATCACAACACAATCCTTACACCCTACACATATTTAAAGTATAAAAATATATGCATATATACACATATTAATATTTATTTCAAAGAGTACATTTTGACAGAACATAAAATACCTTTCAATCTACATATTTACAAACATGAATTTTTTTTAGATAATTATATTCATGCATCAATGGAAACGAAAAGTTCACGTATATACACATATGTATAAATTTTGCACAAAATACACACGATACATTTAAAAATACACATATATTACATATTTATCATATAATCTTACATATATAAAATTTTATAAAATTTGCACCCTACGTATAAAAACGAACACACAAATTAAAATTTATTTCCAACAATACATATTTACAAACAAATGTTTTTAGATAATTATATTGACAAAAAAAAATTAAAAACAAAAATATTCATTCAACAATTAAAACAGAACATACAGTAAAACCTCACATATATATACACATATACATTATAAACAACATACACACGATACATTTAAAAATACACATATATTTCGAGTTTTTATATTTTTATACATATAAATTCAAATACAATTTGCACCCTACATATAAAAACGAATACACATCTAAAAAATTTTAAAAACAATTTGTCTCCACATACATACATAAACTTAAACAATTTAAACAAAAATTATGTATATAAAATATATTCACATAATCCCTACACCCTACATATATTTAAAAAATAAATATATACACGTCTACATATAGGAGTATATAAATTTTTCGATAAAACAAATTAAAGGGTTGAAACACTGACTGTAGCTACACACTACATATAGACACACTCACCCTACATACATGCATACACACAGTACCTACACTCTACATATATATATAAATTTGTCGATAAAACAAATTAAAGGGTTCGAACACTCACTGTAGCTACACACGACATACAGACAAACACTACATATAGACATACACAGTATATATTTCAAGCTTTCAGCTTTCTCTCTCTCACTCTCTAGTCCAAATCTTTCTCTGTGATAAATTCAGATACCAAAATGGAATTGGAAATAAGTTTCGAATTTTATCTGAATGAGACATTAAAATTCTGCGAAGAATTTAAAGCCCCCTTGGCGACCACACTCTGTCTTTACTCGAACTTCGACAAATCGATATTTCAGACAAGTATGCTGAACTCTCCTCAGCGTACAAAACACTGATGACTGCATATTCAGGCTCGGAAAAAATTCCAGCAGACAAGGCCCAAGTATATTCTTCCAAATACTCAAAAGGCGCCAATGCACACCTCGAATGCAAGTCGCGAATAATGGACTTGATACAATTCGAAAAGATCGAAAAGATAATGTCCCAACCAAACCCTAAGTTTCACAGTCCGAATCATTGACATTTAATTTACCCCATTGCGATACGGAAGTATTCTATGGAAATTATG
>JAWNNQ010000263.1:0-35409 GCA_035044765.1 Leucophenga montana
AAGGACAATTGCTTTGCTATGTCATGCGCAACTGGTGAATATACTCAACGCGTGCATTTTTAAAATGGTTTTATCTATTGATTCTTTATATTTAAACAAAAACATAAATAAAGTTAAGTGTGACCTATACGAGTCGATATGAAAAATGTTGCGGTATGTATATAGCAATCAATAACGTTTTTTTTTTTTAATTTTATTTAGAAAATAATTTCTTTTTGTTTTTTTTTTTATTTTCTTCATTCGCGCAAATTCTGAATCGATTTATTTTGGTACCTAATCAGGCGGTGTACACTTTTCCGTCACCACCGGTTGCTGTCGCCATGAGCGATGACAAGGAGATGATCGTGGACACTGTCGCGCCTGTGTCTTGGCAGGAGACTCCAAAATAGACGGCAGGTGAATAAATTTATTTGAAAGAAGTTAAGGAACTCACAGACTCTCAGAAGAGTCTGAACTCCCAGAAGAATCTGATGTGTCCTCTGCTTCAGAGTGAGTACAAGTCAAAGTAAAGGAATTAGTTAATTGACTTGATTGATTAATTGATATTACCCCAAGGCAAAAAAAAATCGCTTTTCAACAATTTCATAGTCAGAACCTGACGCGGAGTCAGTACTCGAAGATGCCAAGGATACTGCTCCAATTCTGACGAAACCGCCACCAATTTACATACCATCTGTGGCAAATATAAAGTATCTGCAACACTATTGAATCGTTAATATGAGCTGAGAGCTTTACTTATAAAGCTGGACACGATGGACATGTGCGAGTTGTGGTAAAGGAGGTGGACCAATACCGCCAGATAGTGAAAAACTTCGATTTCCAAAATGAAGAGTTCCACATTTATCAGTTAAAACAAGAGCAGGCCTACAAGGCGGTTATTAAAAACATAACATCACCTAAATCATTGACCACATTGTGAGGCACGCGTCCAATGTCAAGAATTGGATTTCATAGTTGCCCATGACAATATTCTTTGTTGATCTTGAACCCACAACTAATAAAAAAGTAATATTTAAAATTATCCGTTTGTATAACACGATAATAACAATAGAACCGCATAGGAAATTTTTGAACTTCTGCTCACAGGCGGATAATTTATTTATTTTATTTATATATTTATTGCAACTACATTAAATTAAACAGTTGGTTAACCATAATCTTTTATAAACTAAAACTGTTTAGTTTACTTATAACTAATAATGGAAAGTTACGACCACTCAGACCCGTTGGAACAATTTTGTTTGATCGACTGTGCCTCAACTTACAGGAAAAGCAGCAGTAACTACAAATCAAATTAAAGTGTTACATTTTGTATTGAACCAATGTAGGCAGGCGCCTCCGTGCACCAATCCAACAGCAACCTTCAGACACAGCAACAGAACAGCAGAAAAACACAACAAAATAGTCCAAGTCCAATAGCAATTCAATTTAATTAGAAACAACAATATTTCAGTTTATATTTCACTTCTTTTATTTTCAATTCTTTTAATTACGACTTGTCACTTCAAACTGTACGCATAAGAAAGAAAAGCAAGGAACCAACCGATCACCAACACATACGCATTATTAATTCCCGTTACAACATATATACACATTTTATATAATAATTTGTGTGTGTGCGTTTAGCAATTCAGCTTTGTTATTTAGATATGCGCAATTGCATTTCACTATTAGTGATGGCACAAGTGAATTGCCTTTTTCCAAGATTTTGATTGTAATATTGTTTAATTATTTACTGCTTCTATTATTTCCTATTCTTTTGTATTAAAATTTTAAACGCAAACGTGCACATTATATTCATAGATTGGCTCGTATATTCATAACGGCCCTTTGAGTTTGAGCAATGTTGCCTTTTGGATTTTTGCTACTGTTTGATGGTTGAGTCGTTTGATTCGGAGAATAACGGTGCCTTTTTGTGTTGTTGCTATTTTCTCTTACAGAAGTTTCCTGCATGCACTACATAATTACATTGCCACTAACTACATTCAATATGTAGATATGGGCTGTGATTGTATAAAATCATTGCCAATTGACCCATCATGATATTAATACAACCGTATTATGGTGTGTAGAATTTATATTCTGAATAACAATCGTATTTTTTTTTTAATGCCTATTATGCACAGCCTTTGCTACTATTAAAAAAATACGTAAATAGATGCAGGGTTACATACATTCATTGTTTTGCGTTTTTCTCAAAAAACGTAAATTTTGCCTTCAATTTGAAAATTATGTTTATCTAAATAGATTGTCTCTACTCGCGCGCAGCTTTTCTATTATAGAATTTTTTTCAGAAAAGTGATCTTGTCTAATCGGTACCCTAATTATGTAAGATTTAAATATCATATAACCGTTTCTATTGTCAACTATGTAATAATAAAATACATCGATTTTCTATTCAATTAATGATTTATTTATTGTTTATATTGCTAAAAAAATAATTTGAATATATCCGGGGTGCCGCAGAAAACACCAGCGAAATGGCCATTCCGCTAAACAAATTCCACCATGCCACAGAACTTCGAGCGGTTTGATTTTTTAGCATATTCACAAACCATTTCGAACTTAGCAGCATAGGGTAGACATCACGGAAGAATAAATTAGTATAGAGTTAGTTCCGCTTTATTATTGATATTTTTCAATTGAAAAATTGATATTTTACAGCGATATTTAGTTAAATGCAAATTAGTTGCATTTATGTGACATTGTTTTTGTAGTTTCCAAGCAAAAAAATTTAAATTAATTGCCCGCCAAACTAAAAAGTAAACTTGGTAATTCTACCAGCTGTGCGCTACTTTAACGGTGGCATGTGAGTGGCAACACACAATTTTAACAAATGAATCGCGGTGAACTGCAATCAGCAAGTGAAAAAAAAAATTGTGAAAAATAAACAAATAATGCTAAAAATGCCGCTTGTCGGACTCATTGCGCTCGAAGAGTTAAGAAAGATGCAACTCAGGAAGAAGACAATAGACCGCAAGCGCCTCAGATACGCATCGGACCCATTTTCGCTAATAAATGTTTGCTGGGCTCTTCTTAATTTATGACATTTCTATGGCGACGTTGCCATATAACCGAATTAAAAACTAAGTTCGAAAATCTTTTTAAAAAAAGTGGCACCAGTGAAATGCAAATCGTTTGTTTGTCGGCTGTGACTGGCAAATTCAACTAGCGGAATCATAGTTTGTTTAGTAAAATGCTAATTTATTAATTAAAACATATAAAATTATTAAATGTTTAGATGTAAATTAATCAGAAATTGTACCCCCTATCTGCAACGATTGGCCTTTTTATTTACAAAATATATTTTAGAGGCGTATTTAGTCAATTCGCTAGCTCAATTACAAGCGAATTGCATTTCGCTAGTAAATGGCATGGTGGATTGAAATTGAAGTGGAATTCGAGTGGAATAGATTCCTTTGGTACCCCTGTATTTCTCAAATTGCCACCCTGTGCCAATCGTATGTGCTATAAAATTCATTGATGGTAGAATGCTGTTGCTAACTTCACGCAGGTATCGTTTGACAACTTTTCGATTATTTAGTATATCGGTTAATGCACTTTCAGGTGTGTGGATATGCGTACATACATTTTATTGAAAAAAAAAAAGGTTTTTGGATTGAAAACAACTGAGAAGTAAATTTTGAGAGGATAAAGAAATTTAAAAATTAGATCTGTGATGGTTGATAAGTTCAACAATGATATAGTACGGATGTCCGTAGCGCAGATCTGCCAAACTATTGGATACAACACAGCGCAAACTGCGCCTTTAGAATTGTTGCAAGATGTTCTGCACAGATTTTTGGTTGAATTCTCTAGGGATTTGCGTGGCAAAGCAGAGCACGGTAAGATGGAATATGATGCGTTTAAGAACTATACCTAATTGTTGCGCATTGACCTTTGCAGCAAATCGCTCTGAAGCAAATTTAAAGGACGCTCATCTAACCATGAAAAGTCTCAATGTAAACATTGCCGAGTTGTTGGACTACGTAAGTAATGTCGAGTCCGTGCAATGCGTCTATGAATTACCAAAGTATCCTGTTAAGAAAAACTTAAGCCTAAATTTGTTGAAGCCCGGTAGTAATGAGGTTTTATCACGACCAGTGCACATCTACGAATATTTGCCACCAATGTTGCACATGAATTCAGTGATGGTGAATTATATCAATGCGGGAAATTTGGGTGAGAGTGATGCGCTGACGCGCTTTTCTACAGAAATGGAAGGCGTATCAACGGAGGTGACCAATGGTTGTGCTACTCGTCCTAATGAAAGCACATCCCAAGTAGTTGTTCCAGGAACACAATTGTCAATGAAACCAGAGTACTGCCAGCCCGTAACCAAATGCAATGGCGAGCCAAAATTTATTCAACTATCTAATTTACACCAAGATGATGATTGTCTTCCAATTCGGGAAATAAGCAGTGTTGTGATGACTTCGGGTGGTTATATCTCGCCAGCAATTGAGGGAAAGTTAGCTGATGCCTTAGTTCCCAACATTATAGGTAATCTTAGTAATGATTTTATCGATTGTATAAACTTATATTTTTTCCTTTTAGAAAAATTTATGGGACTAGATGCTCCACCACCACCACCACCGCGCGTTCCCACACCCCAAAAAGTAACACTAAATGCGGTGGAAACCAAGCAAAATATCATCATACCATCTAAGGAAGCCATTAACAACACAGTTAATATTTTGCATCCAATTGATGAAATTTTAAATAGTGAAGCTACTGATAAACCCAAAAATAATTCCTTATTACCGATAATAGCCAGTACATCCGATTTTCCTACTTCAAAACAATTTAAAAAAGGTAAAAAGTTATTGAACAGTGTATGTAAAAGCAAAAGTGTTTGTGGAGTGATGGGATTGAAATCTCACACCAAATCTCATCGAAAAGCGATAAAAATGCTTCAAAAGCTATCCAAGAGTGATAAGTTTAGCTCTTCTCAAGATGGTTTGCAAATCCTAAATTTTGACAGAAATATTTGTGGAAAAATTAATCCGGGTATGATTGCTGACTTGCCGGCAGGTTCATCAGAACGTCTTCAATTGGAAAAAATTGTGAAGAAACAAGCTAAACAAAGACTGAAGATTTTAAAACAGCAACTAAATCCAGAGGTGATTTCAATTCCAAAAGATTTATTTGAGTCTAATTTGGATGAACATCCAAGTGATACAATTAGTTCAGCCAACATTCTTTCAATAGATGACGACAACAAGCAACAAATTTTGAATTCAACAGTTGAGAACACTAATAATATTGCTATTCAACCCATAAGTGGTATCGACTCTATTGGGTTTAAAACGGAACCATTACTTTCATCGAGTGTTAGTAATGAAGCAATCAATGGTAAAGGGCAGACAAATTCAATCCATGATATAAAAAGCACATCGTTTGTGGTGTCCAATGATCAAACAGAATTGAAACTATCGAATGAGCCGGATCGAAGCAAACTCAATATATTTAAAAAAATTTCAAAACAAAAAATCCCTAAGTTACTATCACCTAACCCTCCTAATCACACATTTACTCCGATAGAAATCAGCCCACCGGTCATTAATTTACCGTCTGGCACTACTATCACACCAGCACCATCTTTTTCGACTATAAATTTAACCGAAAAAACTTTAAATGAAAACATGTGTGCATATAGTAATTCAAATTTCAAGAATATATCTGAAATGATGGGGCCCATATTTGGTAAGATGGTGAGTTCACCAGTGTTATTTCCCGATGATCTAACTAAGCCAAAAAAACGTGGACGGAAACCTGGGAGTAAAAACCAGGTGAAAAATAACTCATCATCGAGTGGCTTACCGGCTAACCAACCAAAAAGAGAGAAACAAATAAAAATGAAAAAAATTGCTTACGGACCACCAATGCAAATTGACGCAAGTCTTTTGCCAGCTATGGAAACTGAGCCTCTTAATCTAACTAACATGAACCAAATAAATACCGCTTTTACTTTAAACAATGATTTTCAGATGGGCAGTAATCCTTCTATGAACTTATCGAATACTACAGGACTATCAATAAAAAGCCGTAATAAACGAAAGAAATATAAGTCAAAATACAATCCAATGGGACTTTCTTCAATAGATGTTCCCCTTGTTTCCACAATGACTGAACAAGTAAACAAAAAGTTTGTGATAGACACAGAACACAAGTCGGCTGTTAATTTACCACAAATTCCAAATACAAATTTTGGAAATTTGGAGCGAAATTTATTAGTAATACCAACAAAATTAAAGTCACCCAATAATGTGAAGAAACAACGACCGTCCCCGACACAACTTCAATCAAATTTAAATAATTCGTTCATATCACCAGTGGATGCTAATCCAGGAATAATGACATTTCCAAAAAAACAGCCACTACCAATGCTGCCATTGTATTCCTTTCCACCTAGACCAGGACTTATCCCTTCTGGTCCTAGCTTGTTTCCATCAACTGGCCTCTCAAACTTTGGAAAGAGTACGGTTGGTGTTGCTGCAGCAAACATGCTCATACCTCAATTTTTGCCATTTCACGGTCTAAATGCTTCGATTATTGGAAAGATGTCAACGAAAGGTACTATTTTATGGCTATAAATAATATTTGAGGATTACTCTAACATTTTGTTTTTAGATACAGCAAACAATCACAAAATTAATACGTCATCTCCCATGGATCTTCAAACTGTGGAAAGTTCTTGTAATGTTACGCCACTTGCTCCAGATTTAATCAACATAAATGTAATGGACTCTGAATCAAAGCTGGAGTTGAATAGAATGCCGAACCCTTTAAAGTTACGATCGTTACCATCCCCTATGAGAAGTGCTGAGGCAGACAGAAGAGAAAATTTAATAAAATTAAGTGAAGATAGCAGCATTTTGAATCTAAATAATTTTTCAGCTGTTAAGCCACATGAAAGCTCAATTGAATCCAATAACAAAATATTAAAGGTTGCAAGTGCTACTGGAAATGCTGACGATCCAATTGAAGTTTCTGATGATTCTGGAGATACACCAAATTTGTTAAATTCAATGCCCTTTTCAATACAGTCGTCGTCAGGATTGGCCACTTTTCACAGGAATATATTACAAACTGGAAATATACCCGAACTACCACCTACGCATTTCACCAACCTTTTTCCAGCAAATAACACAAATTCTCTAAAAATTGAAGGAAAAAAATCTAAAACAGAATCAAAATCATTTCTAATGAATACATTTTCCACTTCATCGTGTCAGCCACAAACAGCTGTGACGGAATCGTCGTTTGATCTCGATCTAAAAGGCAGTGACAAATTAAGTTTAGCTGGTGGTGCCGATCTTATTCCAATCAAGAGAACGGATAGCGGGGTATTGTTATCTTTGGCCAATGTAGCACCCGCTTCAAGCTCGTCACCAGTGGTACGGACGACTGTGGGGGCCAATGATGAACACGTTCCACCGTTTTGCAGTTCGGTACTTTTGGATGGTGTTACTATTACCCCGACTAACACATCGGCTTCAAAGGAGTTCGACAGACGTAAGGAGCACAAAAAAATAAAGAAAGTGAAAGAAGGAAAGATCAGAAAGAAAAAGGAAAAGAAGGACAAGCTGAAAAATAAAGAGAAAAATGATAAAATACCGAAAGATTTGGAAAAACGATTAAAAAAGGAAAAAAAGCGGGAAAGAGTGGTAAATATATTATTTCAGTAATTAAAAAACTTTTAATACTTTAACTTTATTTTTAGCGATTAATGCAAGATTCGGGTATACCCTTACACAGTTCGCCCCTATCAATAAACATAATAATACCAGCAGAACATCATACATCTCCTACTAATGTAAAGAGAGATGCATCAACATTCAATCTTAAACCAATTACTTCACCAAAAGCGATAATTTCACCAAATCAGGTGCCTAAAATTACCTTAAAACTAGGAGGCAGCAGCAAAACACCAACATCATTACCACATGAAGATGCTGAAGATAAATCATTGACCATTGATGAAAAACGAGGCCACTCCCCAGAATTGGCAAGATTTTCCCCACTTGTGACAAGGCCTCCTAAATTGAAGACAAGTATTATTTGTTTTCTAATGAAAGAACTTTAGGATATATAAACAAATGTGTTACAATTACAGATGATTGTCAGTTGACTGGAGTAGTTGCAGCTACAAGCAGCGTTAGTTCAAATGTTGGCGCTATTGATACAAGTTGTAATGCAACAGCGTCGACGTCGAGTAGTACTTGGCTTCAAGGTGGTACATTGTCCGCTAGTTCCGTTTTGCTACCACAGCAATTACTGCAAACAACAAATATAATGGTGGCTCAAAACAGTAATACAACCGGTAACATTCCCTTAAAAGGTGAAGATGGTCACACGCTACCACAAGTTCCAGAAACTAATCGTCCGTCTTCCTATGTCGATGCAGATGGGAACAGAATTTGGATTTGTCCGGCTTGTGGTAAAGTGGACGATGGTTCTCCTATGATTGGTTGTGATGGATGCGATGCTTGGTATCACTGGTTAGTTAAACCTTTTTATTTTGTTTATAATTTTATTGATTATCTCTTTATTTAGGGTTTGTGTTGGCATAGTTATTGCTCCTAAAGACAACGAAGATTGGTTTTGTAGAGTGTGCATTACTAGAAAAAAAGTCCATGGATCAGAAAAGAAACGCAAACGAAATAAAAAAAATAAATAGTATATCACTTAAATCGTGCTCTTTGAAAATAAAAATTTTGTTTTATATTAATGATATTAACTACAAGATTCTTATTTGCACAGACTGTTTAAAAATCGCAATAAAAAAATAAAGTGAAAACATAACACTCGCAAGTATTTTTTTTTTCAAGTGGCACCATTCGGTAAAATTTTGTGAGCACCGGTAGACACTGAAAATATGATACAATTCATTTGTTGCTTGATTGTTGCTGTTGTCCGGATGATGTTGCTTTTTTCCTAGACCTTGACACCTGAGGTTGCATTTCGGTCTGTCTTTCTCTTACATTCACAAATTGCTTTGCACTACTACATATATAATATATTGTGTATATATATTTCCTGATACAGCTCACACGAAGCTGTTACAACAACAACTGAAAATATGAATCATGCCATCGTAAAGTCAGACATGCTCTTTCTGACACCATCCACCAATTAAGCTCAGGTTTCAGTATTAAACCTTTAGTCCTAGATATTCGGTGTTCATCCGTATGAAATGATCATCCCAGAGCAGCCGCTGGAATTTTTGGCAGAGTTTTTCTGTGGGCAGCAGTAGTTTGGCGAAACCCACTATAAAAGGTAGTCCCCATACAACCTAACATTTTGTTAATTAATCTCGATGTTGTGTAGATGAACTAAGTTCTTGTACTTAGTTCGGCTTTTCTTGATTTCTGCAACGTGCACTTTAACACGTTGAGAGCAGAGAATTTAGCTGGAAGAACTGAGTTTAAAACGCTTAGAATGTCGTTTTAGAACTGATTTTATTTGTCTTCCTTTTATACAAAAAATATTACAATAAAACTCTAGGTGGTAAATTCTTATTTCTCTTGTGGAGGTAAATATAAATGTAATAATAGAAAACAAACAATTAAAACTACGAGTAAAAAATGCAGATGCAATTATAGAGCACTTAACAATACTTGGCACTAAGAAGTGATCATTGCTTCATATGTTTGACGTACATATTTCTCGTTTAATACTTAAAACATAGCTTGAGTCGAACATATTGTGTATCTCGTGCACAATAGCAGCTAAATTAAAATATCTAATTTTGAAACCTTAATAAACTACAAATCTCAAGTGCATGTGCAGACGCTGGATCAGTTTGTTCGTCTGCTGGAAGCTCGTGTTCATCAACTGTATTTATAGATTATATTTCTACATTCTCCCGCCCAGTTGAATATTTGTTCAACCATCGCTTAACTGTGTTGCAAAAGACACGTAAGTGTTGTTGGTGTCGATCGGTGGTGTAGGTGGTTGCACTGTGTCGCTTGTGTTGAGTATAGTTGCTTCTTGTTTCCTCCGTGCGTAAATTGCCTTGATGACATACACTGCTAATACTGAGATGACAAGTGCAATGTATGAAATGAGGTGGTGATGTTGGTTCTCCAAATTCTCGAACGGTAATTTGAACTGATAACGAAGTTCTCTTTTAAGCGTATCAATTCATGTTGATCAACTATTGTGCTATTGATAATGAACGCCCTTTGTAGATCGCTGTCTCTTTGCAGGCTCTGGTGGCTCGTTTTCATTATCAACTTCAATTTCATTGATACTGTGTTTCCTGGCATGTTCTTCTTCTGGCATAATAGGTGCTAGGCGTTGAATTGATAGTCTGAACTCGCTTCGTCTGCTACTCGAATATACCATCTTGTCCAGGATATAATTTTACAATACGCCCTAACAGCCATTGTTGCACAGGAACGTTGTATTCCCTTAGTACAACCAAAGTACCTTCTTTGACATTCGAAAAGGGTTTTGTCCATTTTTGCTTATCTTGGAGTTGTTGGAAGTATTCCATGAGACCATTGATTCGAAAATGCATGTTTTAGTCTAGCAACCAAATCCCATCATTTCTCTGCCACGATCTGACTTGATTTCTGTCAAGTTGAGCTGTCAAAGGTTCTCCAATTAAGAAATGGCCTGGAGTAAGAGCAGACAGGTCATTCGGATCGTTTGAGATAGGTGTTAGCGGTCTTGAATTTAAAATCGCTTCTATCTCGACAATAACTGTCTCTAATTCTTCATATGTTAATGAAGCGGTGGACACGTTCTTCAAAAGTAGATGTTTGGCTGATTTAACGGCTGCTTCCCATAAACCACCAAAGTGAGGAGATCTAGGCTGAATGAAACGAATTTATTATTACACTCATAAATAATTTGCTCCTTCGCCTTTGTTGAAAATATAGCATTTTCTAGTTCTTCCATGCTCCAACAAAGTTCGTAGCGTTGTCACAGTGCAAAGTTTTGCATTTGCCTCGTCGACTTATGAATCGTCGTAGCGCTGCTAAAAATGCATCCGTAGTCAAATCGCTAACCAATTCAAGATGCACTACCTTTGTTGCGAAACAACAAAAAAAAAAGTTTTGTATGGAACGAATTTATATGATTGATCGTATACATTAAGTCTTCAGTTGTACCTATTGTAATTACGTTTTTAACCTTGACTTTCGTCTCGAGATCGCCCGTTATGCTCTCTGGTTGTGTTTTGAACGGGGCTGGCCAGCTGGCTTCAGATCCATACAAATATAATGGAGCAAGCAACCACATGCCGTTGTCTAAATATCTTTTGGTTGATATTTCTCATGAAAGACAATCTGCAGGATTGTCGCTGAACTTGACATGTCTCCATTGTGTTGGAAGTGTCTTCCGTTATATCTTTGCAACTCTGTTGCCACAAAAGTATGGAATGATGATGCTCTAGCGTTAATCCAAAATAATACAATTTCAGAATCGGACCACAAGAATGCTGTAGAGTCCTGTAACCTTTCGTCATTATTAACCCTTGTCAAGAGTTTAGCTCCTAATTCAGCTGCACATAGTTCTAGTCGCAGTAGTTTGTTTTGCTTCCGGTGCAACTTGTGATTTGCACATAATAATTGGACTGTCACTTTTTTATTTTTGTTAACAGATCTAATATACGCCGCGGCTCCATAGGCCTTTTCTGAAACGTCAACAAATATGTGATTTTGTTGGCTTATGGGATGTTCTCCATTGCTTATGTGTCTCTTTACCACTGCTTGTTTGAGATTAAGCAAGCCCTTGCGGTACGAGTCCCACTCAGCTTCCAGCGAACTAGGAAGTTTGTCATCCCAGTTTAGTTTTCGATGCCATAGCTCTTGCATGAATATTTTACCTCGTACCAAAACTGGTGCGAATAAACCAAGCGGATCGAATATTCTAGCTAAATCCGAGCAGACACTTCGCTTCGTTTGAGCCTTCAATTTGAGCCATGCCACAAAGTTGATCAGTTTTGGGATTCCATCTTATTCACAAAGACTTCGTTGTGTTAGTCTCTGACAATTCGAGATCTAACATTATTTCTCTGTCTTCCACAAGAATGTCCGTTAATAGTTTATGGTGATTTGCACACCATTTCCGTAGATTGAAACCTGCTGCAGACAACATTGTCCTTAATTGACGCTGAATTTCTAGTGCATCTGTGATATCGTCAGCTCCAGTTAG
Organism: Leucophenga montana; assembly: GCA_035044765.1. Classification (NCBI taxonomy): domain Eukaryota; kingdom Metazoa; phylum Arthropoda; class Insecta; order Diptera; family Drosophilidae; genus Leucophenga; species Leucophenga montana. The sequence continues at coordinate 12,169 of JAWNNQ010000263.1, forward strand.
ACAGTCGTCTACATAAAAATCGTAACGTAGTGCTGCTGCTCCCAATGGGTACGCTAGTTTCTTTTGGGTAGCTAAATATTGCAGACATTTCGTTGCTAGATAAGGTGCTGATGTTGTTCCATAAGTCACAGTTTTTAGTCGATAGGAACAAATTTCATCAGTTGGGCTTTCCCTCCACATAATCAGTTGATGGTACTGATCACCAGGATTGATATAGATTTGACGATACATTTTCTCTATGTCAGCGGTGAAAACGTATTTAAGCATTCTGAGTCGTAGTAAGATTGAGAGCAGCTCACTCTGAATGGTCTGAATGGTCCTGCATGCAAAATATAATTTAGTGATTGGCCTGCCGAAGGTTGATGACCTCCAAAATTGATTTGTTCTGGTTTCATCAGAGAGTGGTAGAACTCTGCTCCAAGTAGCAAATCAATTTTTCCAGGATGATTAAATTTGGGATCAGCTAGTTGTAGACCTTCTGGCGTATTGCAATACTTTTTGACTATATACTGTGTTCTCTGATCGTTTACAATACGTGGAAAAACGAACGCCTCAAGTCTCGTTGAATAATCGCCATAAGCTGACTTTAGTGTCACATTTGCACGGGAAGATGACGATTTTCCCTCCACCAACACCTTCAATGTTTAATGAAGAATTTGATGTTTTATGGCTAGATTTTTTATTACTCTTTCCGATATCAGATTTATTTGTGAACCTGAATCTAAGAGTGCCCGAAATTCGCCAGCTAAGCCATTACTTCCTTCAATAGTAACTCTTGCAGTAGCCAGAAGTACATAATCTTCTGATTTTTTATTACTAGTAGTTGCCACTAACCTTGGTTCTGTCAAATCATTGGTCTGCTCTAGATGAAGCAATGTGTTGTGTTTTTTGTCACACCTTATGCAACTTCTCCAAGTGCAAGTCTTTGCTTGATGATCATTCTTGAAGCAATTGACACATAGGCGTTGTTTCTGCACCCAATTAAGTCTTTCCCATGCCGATTTCTTTAAAAACTGATCACAGCGGTACAATGGATGATTATACTTGTTGCAAATGATTTTGTTGTTTCTTGATCTTTTCTGTAGGTTTATCCTTTCGACCAATTGCTTCCAACGTTCTTAAGCGTTGATCAAGAAAAGAGATAAGTCCAGTCAAGGGTTTATCTATATTTGTCAATGCTGCCAAGGATTCCTTAATTGTGTCATGGAATTCCTTTATTTGATTAGAATATTTGCAAATCAACTGAATCTAAATTCGGAATCTGTTGCTCCATTTGTCTGGCCAACGATGCCAGCATAGCATTTTGTCGTCTAATCAGAACGACCAAAGTACTAGTTTCTGTAAATTTTTTCAGAGACTCCGAAAATAGACTTTAATATTCATTACAATTTCTTTCCATCTCTTCAAATTAGAACTTTATAAAATAATCATGCTGCTGATATTCATGAATATCAGGATGACTTTTAATTGCAGTATCTCCCATTTGGAATTGCTCCCAGAGTATCAGCAGTTGCTGTAATCTCTTTTCGAAATAACTTGGATGACTCTTCCGTTCTGGAGAGTCTTTTTTAAAGTTCCGGATCAGAGTTAAAATCTCATCTCCAATCTTATTTTGTTCGCCAAATTTATTTTTAATATCAGCCATTTTGTTTTTTTTTTTCTTGTTTTTTCAAACTTCTGTGATTGACGTACTATATGATGCCTTGACCCGATGGAGGATATTTGTTTGACTGTGCCTCGACTCACAACCGAAAAATGGTCAAAAGACACCTAGTATAGTGAAGGGCACACAAATGCTTTGAATTTTGATTATGTTGTATGAATACAATTATTGCTGGGTCACAATGTGTAATAAACGTTCAAAATGTTGATACGTTTATCCCAGATTTCTTGCGGAATCTTTAGTCTATCTTGACTTGTATAAGAATATCCGTCAATTTATCCAAACAATGGATGTTGTGTCCGACTTCTTCGTGTTCCAATGTTAAACCTGCCGGGAGTCGTTTTTGTGTAATTTCGACTTCGTGTTTAAATGTAAAACCTGCCGAAAGTCGTTTTTTTGTATTCCAAGAATCTTCTTGAAATCAAGATCATCAATGTGATAATCCTTCCAATTGTAGGCTGAATTGTGTCCAATTTGTAGACGGTTTTTTTTCCAGGTCACCAAATGTGATCCTTTTCAAATTGTAGATGATTTTTGTGTCCAATTTGTGGACGGGGTCAACAAATTTTGTGTAATAATGATGAATTAAGTTCTTATACTTATTTCTTGATTTCTGCAACGTGCACTTTAACACGTTGAGAGCGGAGAAATTAGCTAAAAGAAATGAGCTTAAAACGCTTAGAATATCGTTTTAGAACTGATTTTATTTTAACATTTGTCTTCCTTTTATACAAAAAATATTACAATAAAACTCTAGGTGGTAAATTCTCTTGTGGAGGTAAATATAAATGTAATAATAGAAAACAAACAATTAAAACTTTCTGTGAAAAATTCAGATACTATTATAGAGAACTTAACAATACTTGACACTAAAAAGTGATCATTGCTTCATAGGTGCGATGCATTAATCTATTTATGAAGTTTTTATTTTTGACATACATATTTCTCGTTTAATACTTAAAGCATAGCATGAGTCGTACATATTGTGTATCTCGTGCACAATAGAAGCTAAATTAAAATAACTAATTTTGAAACCTTGATAAATTACAAATCTCAAGTGCATATACAGACGCTAGATCAGTTTGTTCGTCTGCTGGCAGCTCGTGTTCATCAATTGTATTTATTTATAGATCATATTTCTACACTCGAAAAGACAAAATTTTGGCATATTACGTGAATTTTAATAAAATATCCCAAATACGTTCAGATCGAACTACCATATACAATTCTGACCCCCATTTTTGAGTTGTATAAAACAGTAATCGCAACAATTTTTTGTAGTTTATCAAAGTTTCAAATCGAATCACAAAGTTTCAAATCGCATCACTATAAGGGGTAGTCCCATACACACCTGCCCTTCTATATTTGAGTTTTTGTAAGAATGCTCCTTCCCTGTTTTAGATTAATCCTAATAAAGTATGTCCAAATCTAACCATTATTGAATACAGTCCACATACATATAATATCCCCATATAAAGTTAAGACCCTTTGACTATCTCGAACTCTAGCACTTTCGAATGCAGCGTTCTTTTTTGTTTTCTTTCCGATAAATAGTACAGAATTTTATATCCAATTGATACTTCTATCAATTCCAATTCCACGGCGACGTTGTCTGTTAAAACAATCTAAATCCGAAAATTTTAAATAAATTATTGTTTGGACCTTTTTGATGAAAATGTATATAAAATAGTTAACGCCGGCACGTGTATAGTATCAAAATTTGCCTTATTGATTGCGTATAAGTATTGTATAAGTATTGTTTTAATTAAAGGCAAAAAAGAAAGAACTCCAATTATTTTCAAAACAGGTATATTTTTTTAATGTACAAAAATAAATCTTTCGATATATATCGATATACATAAACAATCTATATTATCGCCTTCAAAATAGGCTCCTTTTGAGCCAATACAAGCATGCCAATGGTTATGTCCTCAATCTAGTCATGACGCGTTCCCCGGAGTGGATATTTAAGTTTCGGAAATAGAAAAAAGTCACATTGTTCCAAATCTGGTGAATACTGAGGTTGTGCGGTGACTTGTTTCACGTTTGACCAAAAACTCCGTCACAATCTGGAATGTGGAAGAAATTCAGGTCTTTTGGTATGAGTCTGGCGGCGACGCGTTTCATATCCAAGACATAAAGCGAAATGTGTTGAGTCGATCCATAGAAATATGCTATCTTTCTAATGCCGACACGATGATATTCGGGCACAATTTCCATCACTTTTTCGATGTTTTTGTCGTTAACAGAGGTGGATGGACGACTTGCATGAGGCAAGTTTTCTACGATTTCACGACCCTCACTGAATGCTTTATGCCACTCAAATACTTGCGTTCTCCAGTCCTCAAAACACATTTGTAACATTTTGAATGATTGCGTTGCCATTATTCCATAGGAACCACAAAATTTCAAGCAAACTCGTTATTTTTTTTTTTTCATGTTAAAAATCCCCATACAAACTTTTCGCGTCGTAAACAAGCAGCTATCAAACATTTTTTTTTTATCTTTTTATTTGCCATCAGTTCGATGCAGGAACTATAATCAAATTTTCTGACTACTTAATTTACAGTTTACATGATTTTACATATTATATTAACATATAATAACATAATAACCTAATCTTAACTTAATCTTAATGTCCTTGAACATGACAGATCTAACGAGTGCACTCGCTGAAGCCGCCTCGTTGTTGTTGAATTATCCAATAAATTGATAGCCAGAATATTACAGTGCTGATAAAGTTTTTTTATGTATCTGGGGCTATGTCTCTTGATTTCTTCAGCTATACTTGGCATCTGAAGTTCGAGTTATTTTCCTAAGGCTGATGTTTAGACACCGTTGAAGTATTTCGATATTTGATACAGCTGCCACACCCATAGCTGGATGCCGTAAGTCCAGACCGGCTTAAGTATGGCTTTGTATAGGCTGACTTTGTTGTCCAGACTAAGCTTAGATTTTGGGCCTAATAGCCAATACATCCGACGCGTTTTTAGGTCTAATTGCTTCCTTTTCGTCACTATATGTCTTTAAAAGTTAGCCTTTTGTCAAGCCAAAAGCCTAGATAATTGACTTTGTTTCGTTTAGGAATCACCACGCCATTAAAGCGGGCCCGATCGTTACTTTTATGTCGAAGTGCGAATAAGACATGAACGGACTTGGCGCAGAATACATGCTGTTACGCGTGCCATTCTATTAAATTAAATAATTTTCCTCGCAACTCTTCGGTTGTTTGCTGGACACAATTTTCCATTAGGCCACTAACCTCGACGTTACGCAAAAAGGCTGGTCCCTTGATCCAAAATGATTCACGTCTATCATTTTTCATTCTTGTGCCAAAATCCGCTGGATTACATTTGCTAGGTATGCAGCGCCAGTCTTCACAATTTGATCCCTCTAAAATCTCATTTACACGATGTGCCACATATGGCTTGTACTTGCGATGGTCTGAGTTGATCCAAGCCAGCACGGTTTTTCAGTCCGTCCACATGCAGATCTTCACTGGCTTCACCTCATGGCCATCCAGGATTAACTTTCTCAGTCGGCACGCCATAATGGCAGACTGCAACTCAAGTCGCGGTATTGTCGACACTTTTAGCGGTGCACACTTAGTCTTTCCCATAATAAAAGACGTTTTCCACGACACACCGGTATAAAATCTCCAATAACCGACCGCCGCATATTCCAACTCACTGGCATCTGCAAATATGTGCAACTCCATTGCACTGGTAAAAATATGCTTCCATAGCAACGTGGTACTTTTATCTGTGCCACCTCCGCCAGAACCTTAATTCAGCTGAACGACTTGCACACTTTAGCCTCCCACCTCGGGAAAACTTAGTCTGAATAATAAGGAATGTTCAGCTGAGGACTATGAACGTGCGAAAAGTGTGTTGAGTATAGTTTTACGGGATATACGGTTTACGGGAAAACATTTGAATGTACGACATTGCAGCAATATATGGAGTTATAAATGAAAACAGATGTACTATTGCTGACTGATGTTCTTGAAAACTTTGGGCAAATTTGTAAAAATATCTATGACTTGGACCCATGTCATTATTATACAGCTCCAGGATTATCTTGGGAAGCAATGCTGAAGTACAGAAAAGTGGAAATAGAATTAATGACTGACATTGATGTGTACAATTTTACTCAAGGCAGTGTGCGTGGAAGCTTAGTTCAAAGCTGAAAAGTATACAAAAGCCAATAACAAATATTTATCTGATTTCGATGCATCTAAACATTCAGAGTTTCTTGTCTATCTAGATGCAAATAACCTTTAAAGTTGGGCCATGTCACAGTATTTGCGTTATGGGGGGTATAAGTGGGTAAGCGATGACGAATTGACGCATTTCAATATTGATAATATTAATAAAATTGCTTAAAATTTTTCAATTGGATACATGAAGTAGATCTAGAGTATCCAGACAGCATTCACGATGATCATAATGATTTACCGTTCTGTCCACAAAATAAAAAAGTCACTCGAACTAGCTGCACAAAATTAATTACTGATCTCACAAACAAAGAAAAATACACTTTTCTTTATAGAGTTCTCCAACAATGCTTGGAAAATGGAGTCAAATTGAAGAAAATTCATCATATACTCCAATTTAAACAATCTGAATGGCTTAAACGCTATATTGTTTCTTCAAATTAATGAATAATGCAGTTTACTGGAAAACTGTGGAAAATGTTGAAAAGAGGAAAGATGTGAAAAAAGTCACAGCATGGGAAACGCAGAGGTGCAATCATTTAGGGGCTAGAGCACTAATAGCGAAACCCAATTTTCATAGTTGTTCTCAGTTTGTAGAAGATATGTATGCGATTCAAATGAAACCTTATACGATGAATCAATTATTGTGGGGGCAGCTGTATTAGAATTCTCAAAGCATAAATATGGGAGTAATTTAGTTTTGAATTACATGGACACAGATTTATTCATCTATTCCATAAAAACAGAAGGTTTTTATGACGACATTCAACCTGATTTACGCTCAAGGTTTGACACATCGGAATATTCGATTAAGTGATTACAGAAATTCAATTTTGAAAGCTGTAATCCTAAAACCTTGGACATGATGAAGGATGAAAATCATGGTAAACTTATGCGTGAAATTGTAGGTCTAAGGTCAAAAATGTACTCGTTCTGCGTAGAAGGTGATAAAGAAACCAAAAAGACGTTAAATCTGGTGCATTAGACAAGTTAAGTATAGAAAGCTATAACAATTGTTTAGAAAACAATGTAAAAATTGTAGATAAGATGTCTGTTTTTAGGTCTAGATTGCACAAGTTATATACTGAGCAAATAAGCAAAGTAGTTTTAAGTAATAATGACGATAAGCGTGTATTAATACCAGATAAAATCTATTATTCATACGCTTATGGTCACAAATCCTTAAGATTAAGCATTGAAGGTCAGTTTCATATGGAAACTGGTGATGAGGAAATTGAAGCAGCTAGCATGCTAATGCATGAAGAAGACAGACTAAAGAAAAGAAAATATAGTCTACTAGTTTCTGATGATGAGAAACTTGAAGCAGCTAGCTTGCTATCACATGTAGAAGATGGGTTAGATATTAAGAAAAGAAAATAATTTAAGGTGTAAATAATTTTTAATTAGCACTATTATAAGTAATATGTAAATAATTTTAATAAGAAATAAAAAAAAATGTTTAATTAAACCAAATGATTTTGTTTAAATTAAATTTAAGTTGTAGTTATTTATCTTTTTGAGAAACATCCAATAGAAACGTAGCAGAAGTCCCAATATCAAGAAGAATACCAAGCTGGTGGTTATACAATCATCACACAATCTCCGACTGGGCAATAAATGATGATTATAATCATGATCCTCAATCGTAATTCGTACTTCATCGTTAATTTTATGTGTACTCCGACTGAATATTCATATAAAATGTATGATTTTCCCTTGGTGCATTGGAGTCTTCATGATACATATTCATACTATTATACATTCTTTAGAAACAACAATAAATAAAAGACGAGCTAATATGTCTGCAACTGACGAAAATTGATTAAGACTGAATTGACTTGATCATGTTGGCTCAAACCAGATTCAACTGAAACCACTAATTTCACTTTTGTTGTGAAATTGATGATTAACTTAAAAAGAAAAAGACTGAATTGACTTTATTGTGTTATTATAATTAAGGCTAGACTCATATATATTTGAGTATGAGAGCAGTGACAAGTATCCGGACCATATGTAGCATCATCTCTTGACCATGGGCAGTTAATGTAATGTTCGCCAAACCTAGAGTTCATATTTTCACACTCCTCGTACTCTCAAAGATATGATAGGGATTCCCATAGGAACGTTGAGTGCTCTTCAAATAACTCATCATAGTGGTTTTGCAGAAAAACGAGGACTTGCTACTATACTTTTTGGTTGATTGATACCATTTTTTCTTTTTTTTTATGATTTTGTAATGTTTACTTTTTAAGTCCAACTTGTAACTAAAATATAAAAACAGATTTTTGCAGTATTTATATTCATTATTATATTTTTAAAATTATTTTACATTTCATCTCTTTCTTTCTAAACTATTTTTACATTTCATCATCTATTTCTTTCTACCGTATTTGTACGTTTATCTGTTTCTACACTATTTTACGAACTAATCCACTTAATGGAGAAATCTCCACTAAACGATCATGTATGAGCAGGCAGTAAGCGTGGATGGTCCTAGTCGCGGGTGCTGCAGCAAGAGCAATGGTAATTTTATCAATTGGACCGGTTTTGATTGCTTCATTCTGATAGGATAAATCAATAAATACAATAGGTGCTCTGCTTTTAGATTCTGAGCGTGTGAGGAGGGGTTGTGGTTCTCTCATGTAATACCTCTGTTGAAAGTTGGCATCCATCTCTTAGAGAGTCGTAAACCTCTCTCTTTCGAAATTTATGTTCAAATCATCATACGGATATATTTCAAAGTTCAGGTGTACTTTAACGTTTGTTAAATTGTTGGCTACAAATTTGTCATTTTCTTGAAATGCAATTATAGCGAAACGAGGTCTCTCACTATTAGCTGCTAATTTCACGTTGCACAAATGATGCGTTCCTTCAATGATTGTTGGATACATATAGCAATTCCAGCTGCGGTATGATATTGTGAGTGAGTTTCCGCTTTTAATTAATTTCATCATCTCCAGTTTAGCATAGTCATTCAGATGTATATGAGGTATTTTCCATGATATATTGTTTATTGTTAGCTTGAATTTATCTGCTTGTATTTCACCATAGAATTAATTTTCCATAGATTTTCTAATGAGTTGAACTAATTCTTGTTTACAGTTTAGCAAGATTTTGTTAAAGTCTTCAGCAAACCCAAGTAGATTTTTCAATGGTACAGAAAAATTAAAAAGGGTGTTTATTCGATCACTATCGTCTCCTTTGTACCATCCAGAGTTGATTAGCTTATTAGTTTCCGAAGTATTTAGAGAAATATAGTTCTTTAATGTAGATGACATGCCAACATAACGAGTGCGGTCAATCTCAATACCATTGTTCCTCTTGTACATTCTGTATATTGCTAATTTTTGTTTGATTTTAAATCCCAATGATTTTAAAAATAATTTATTTTCGTTTGTAAGAGAGTACAAAATAGGCCTGATGTGTGTAGTTGTTGAAGTTGTTGATGTGACTGAGGAGGGAACTCAATTCTTTTCCTATAAATAATCATCCTTGTTTGAGTTTTAACTGTAATCGAAGGGTAACTTCTTCTCCACGAAGATTTACCAAGCTTCCGTCCTGATCAACGATTCTCACTGTTAACGACCTAATCTCTCTAGTGTTAACTGGCAAATAAATGAGGTTCCTTGGTATTTACTGAGGGAACATTTGTTCCAAATTCATGTATTGTATGAGCAGGTAAATTATTTACATATGATCCACTTACAATATTGCATTCCAATCGAATTGCATTGATTTTTACAATATTTACTGGGAGATCAGAAATATACGCTTTTTTTTGGTAGCAATACCCTTTTTTCAAATCCTAGTAACTGACTGATATATCAAGGTGCATCAAAGTATATTGGCAGCTCACTTGAGAATATTTCCACTTGCAATGTATTATTGTTGGCTGCAATAGTTAAGTTTGGTATAAATGTCTTTTGCAATGTCATCGAGTTCACAGGAAAACACCGGAATTTCTATTATGTGTTCTCCAATATGAAATAAATTATTATCACTGTCTATATTTGGGATTGAATTGTATATATGAAAATCTATTAAACAACATTCATAGTCCCCGTTCAGCTCAATAGGAGGGAAATAGTTTGTCGTTAAAATTGAAGTTTTACCACTCAGAGACAGCGTTGTTGCCATTGCTAGGTCTTATTATCGACTGAATGCAAATATTAAAAAATGACTATTTTTTGTTGTATTTAAAAAATATTGTTTATTTATTTACTTTTATATAGTATAAACGAAATACATATTTTATAAAACATCATCTATATTTATCCAAGAGTTGTGCTCCTTAGAAAAGCCCAACCATTTTACTAAGACTTTGTCTCCATTACGCTTCACAATCCGTTCAACTAGAAAAACGTCCGGAAAGCGTGTTCGCTGCAACTCTTCTTCATAGAATCCTCCTTTTACTTCAAGTCCTTGATAATCCTCCAATATATAAGCTGTAGAATTTGTATTTTGTATACATTTCACTTTGAAAATCTCTGTTGTCCAGTTGGGTGTATATCCCATTCTTGTATTTACTTGAATAATATTCTTCACAACCTCAGCTACTTCTGCACCATTTTTCTTTTTGAGAGCTGCACCCCAAGCAGGTGTAAGATTCCATTTTTGCTCACCTACATATACTTTTACATCATCTACTATAAATGAAGAATTACCCCACTTTAAGTTGCCATGTCTTTCTTGCAGTGGCCCAAAAACAGTGTCTATGCTACCATTTTCTCGTAATGAGAATAAAATTAATCATCAGCATTGAAAGAAGCATCAACATCTGCTCTACTTGAAGAAGGTTTTATTAGTATTTTACTGAGTTTTCTATTTTTTATTGTGGATCCAGCATTCTCTTCTGGTTTAATTTTTGATAAATTATCAAATATCTCTGCTTTTTAATTTTTTGATTGTGGTGTTGATTTAGTGTTTTATCGAATTATTTTTTTAAGGAACGTGTAATAGGATCAAAAGTTTCTTCCAATTGATTCCGAACCTCAACTTTACCTATCTTTATACTTTGAAATTCCTTTTTCAATATGTGTCTCGTCTTAATCAACTCCTTCATCAGTTTTTCATTCATTTTTTCAAGTTATATTGCGGTATAGACAAACAGTTTGATGTTTAGCAACGTACTAAAATCCATTTTGCAAATAGTTGTAATATTTAAATCAGAATATACTCATCAAATCCTTTACTATAACGCCCACCATTCAACGAATCATCTTTGTTGATGAAAAGAAATCCAAATGTATCTCTCCAACATAGACGGCAAATTTCCATAAACTACATGATCTCGATAAATATGCTTAACATTTAAATCGTCCTGTTTGAAGATTATGAGCACATTAGCATTATCACGCACTAAATGTTTTGGTATTTTTGTGTGTTTGACATAGATACAATGAAATAATGTTCTTGTGACGTCTCATACAAAATTATGCTCTAATATTATTCTGGTTTTCACAAGCTACATCATCAAATATATTGTTTTCAGCATTTTCTGTTGCAATAACATCTTCTTTATTAGAGAAAATATACAAGTTCATTCCATTTATTGGTGCCATCAACATTTTAAATATTGATATTTTCGTTGATATAATGTTTTTGAGTATAAATATATATTCGCAAATTTTAAACTATTAGGACTCTCTAATAAACTGATCATAGCATTTGTTTTTCACAATTCGAAGGACGTACAATTAGTGCCCTTATTGAATTTGGCAATAGAGTGCTATGACGTCGCTTGACATCAAGACGGTATCAGACGGTATCATTGGAAATCAAAATTTCTCACTTTAATATTTGTTGACGCCTGAGATGCGTCATGAATAAAATATCCTACTGTAGTTAATTTAATTTCTAACTGATTTATTTAAATTATTTGTTATCGGCCTTTAAAAATTTAATAGAATTTTAGTTGAATCGGTTTGAATTGTAATTTTATTCGTTAAAAATATTGTCACCGAAACCGAACGACTGGGCAGCAGCTTTTAAAATAAACGAAACGCACTGCGTTCTTTATACACCTTACCATCGAAAATTCATCGAGTTTTTATTTAAAATAGGTAGTGCAGACGTAGCATGCCAGGTAAATATAAATAATACTCTCTTTCTCAACTGCAGTAGAGGTAAATTTTCCCGAATAAATTAACTCCACTTTGTCTCTATTCCTCTCCCCAAATTAAGGCGCAGCCTTTTTCATGGTCATTCGAGTCTACAACCGAAGTAGCTCTTAGGTTATACAGTCCACAATTAAAATAATTTTAAAAATTGAATTTATTTCTCAAGTTTAAATTTGCCGCCAAGAGTTTGTTCGACGAACGTCAAGCGTTTTTTAGCTCCTCAAGACGGAATCATTGGAATGAGATCGAGACCAAAACCAAACTAAATTATAAAACTAAAACCAAAAAAAAAAAAAAAAAACTCAAAAGTGCCGCCAAAATCTATAAAAAATTTTTGAGAAAAATCTTAAAGTGTGAAACTAAAAAAAGAGCCTGGAAAAGAAATTTTTTTTCTCTTCTTTCAAACCCGGAAAAAAACTTGAAACAAATAATTATTATTTTTTTTCTTCTCTTAAACCCTAATAAAAAAGCGGGATAAAATATATGTGTAAGTACTTACATACATATGTACATTACATAGATCAAATAATCAAAAGAGTGCAAAGTGCAAAAAAATAGAAGCTGTGCCGAAATCAAAAAAAAAAAAATTAATTTTTGGTTCTAAAAAATATTAAGGAAAAGAGCATTGTGCTGACTTTTTATTCCTTTTCTCTCCTGGTTTCATTTTGTGCGCAAAGTGAAAAGTGAGCTGCATATAACGAAACTACTTTTGAAAACGCACAAACATACATATACAATTGAACTATAGCACAGTGGCGGTTTCGGCAGGGCCCAAAAAATTAATAGAGGGCGCTAAATAAATAAAAAAATAAAATAGACGCTAAAACTAAATAAATAAAAGACAAATTAAAAAATAAATAAATAAATAAATATATTGTATGTGGAGTATTGTGGAGAGCAGAAAATTAAAACCTACGTACAAGAATAGCAGCGACAACAACAACAAAAAGAAGATAACTTATCGAAGCTAGGGCAATAGCAACAACAAAAGGAGTCAAACGGCAGAAATATCAGGTGAACGGTACACGTATACATCAATATTGTGTCCCTTATAAAGGTCAGTGAACTTTTGCCTCCAAAAGTATAACCCATATACTTACATACATACATATATACACACACTCACGATCGACACACAGAGAACGTTCCACACAAAGATCTGGAAAAATTTTGTCTTTCTGCCTTACAAAAAAAAAAATTTATCAAAGCATAAACGCAGCGTGCTGTCCCGATTCGTTCCTGCTTACTGTGCAAAGTCTCAGTACCATATGCAGCAGCTGAAAACGTAGGGCGCTGACGTTAGCAAACGTTAAAACCCAACTTGCAATTATTCGAATCTCTCAAATAATTGTAGTGCGAACATTATATGTATATATTCTATATTGATAGAAAATATTTATAAACTTTATTTCTTTCTCGGAAAAAAAAACACAATATCACATCGCATAAACACCCGATAAAGTTCATCAGCATCTGTATTACATTTCCTCGTCTGTTTATCTACGCGATTTTTTCTCGCATGATAGATTGTTTCGCTAATATTTATCGCTTGCTACACAATATATACTCTACTAAAAACAAAAATAGGGAAAAATATTTTTATAAATAAAAAGATACATACCCAACGCACAAAACCATTAAAAAGAAAAAAATTGTTTTTTATTAAACCTGACTGTCTACACCCTACACTCAACGGAAAATTTTTTGTTAACAAACCTGTACACTCCCCTACATTAAAAAAAGAAACGTTGACGAATCCCATCAAAGTAGGAGCATGCGATTGCGAGCCTACGAATCATGGCCCTCATTTCGTGACATGTTCACTGCCATTCATGGTGAACACCCAAATTTGTCACCAGCTCAGAAACTCTACCATCTGAGAAATAAAACCAGCGGAAAAGCTAATGATATCGTAAGACAATATGCATTAAGCGATGATAATTTTGCGCTCTCTTGGGATGCACTCAAATCCAGGTTCGAGAAAAAGCGTGTTTTGATCGACACCCAGTTAAAAGCTCTATTTAATGTACCGCATGCAACAAGTCAACAATATCTGACAGCATCGCCGTGCTAAAGTCTAACGAAATAGACACGAGTACCTGGGACCCTATACTGGTTTATCTATGTTCCTCCAAACTTCCCGAAGATACTCTCACTCTCTGGGAGCAAACAATATCCGGGAAAATAGACCTGCCTACATGGGATGAATTGAATATATTTCTCACTTCAAGATACGAGGTTGAGGAGAAAGTGAGCTCATTGCGCCCGAAAGCGAAAAATTTACCCAACACTTCGGGACAAAAATTTGTGTTTTCTTACAAAAACATTGAATCACGATCCCACACATTCGCAAAAACATGCGCTTGAAATATGTGCAAAGTTCAAAGCGTGGTCGTCCAAACAAAAAAATGACTTCGTTTCAAAGGAAGAGCTTTGTTTCAATTGTCTCGCCTACTCCCATCTACGTAAATACTGCAAAAGCAACTTCTCATGTGGCCTGATCACACTATGCTTCACATACACGATGTGAATGCAGTAAAAAGCAATTTTACAACACCAAGAAATGGCCATCCGAACGAAAGTCATACAAGTACTGTGGCGTCCCCTACAGGTGAACGACCTTCCCACTCACAAACTAATATGTCAGGCATATTTTGTATCGAACAATCAAAAGGTAGTGCTCCCTACTGCTCTAGTATACGTGGATCATGCGGCTGAATTGTTCACATTAAGAGCCCTAGTTGATCAGGGTTCCCAGCGAACATTCATCTCTGAGAAAGTGCTCAATCGACTCAAGCTCCCATTTGAGAAAGTTCTCACGAATATTTCGGGTATGGGTGGCAATATAGACCAAACGTCCTTTAAGACTTGTCACTTAAAACTTTTGGCAAAAAATCGTCGGTTTACGCTTAATTTCGCACCCATTGTATTACCCAATCTGACAAATTGGCTGCCGACATTCCCTGTAACTAAGCCAAACTTTCCGGAAATGAGGAATCTCAAACTAGCTGATCCTAATTTCTACGTCCCTTCTCAAATTGACATGGTGCTTGGAAGTGATATTCTCCCACATATAATTTTGGACGGTGTAAAATGAAACATTTCTGGGTCATTCTTAGCTCAAAACACTGCGTTCGGGAGGATTTTGAGCGGCTCAACCCCATCCCAATGCGCTTCGTTTAACACAACAATTGTGGAAAACGACCAAAACGAAAGTCTCAGCAAGCAGCTCAAACGCTTCTGTGAGATCGAAGAAGTGCACACATGCACCCCCAAGTCAGAAGAAGATGCTTTCTGCGAAGATCTCTTCAGCCAAACGACCTGTAGGAATGAAGACGGTCGTTATATAGTCAAGCTCCCTTTTAAAAAAGGTTTTGGCTCTCAAGTAACGCTTAACTCATCGAGGGGTACTGGATTTCGGCAATACACTCAAGTCGAAGCGTCCCTAAAAAAGAAACCCGAACGAGTAAGGTCGATGGATCCGAAATATGCATCATGCAGTCGTAAAAGGTCCGAGTGATGTTCAATGCCTCGAAAAAGACTATGAATGGGCCGTCTCTCAATGACGTTTTACATACAGCTCCCATTTTACAGTCTGATTTCATGAGTGTTGTTCTCAATTGGCGATTCTATCAATTCACATTCACAGGCGACATAGAAAAAATTTTCCACCATATGCCCCACGAAGTTCTCCACTGTTGGAAGCTCTTTTTCGGAGGTGTCCCACTGATTTTGCCAGGAGTTTATATTCTCTACTCTGGCCCTCAAGCGTAATTCTCTTGGCTGTGTTTCCATTAGCTGCATGTTGTCATAGATATATTTTGCTTCTATTGCTAGGATGTCAATCGGGATCATACCCGAAAGCACAAGTGCGGCATCCTCTGACACAGTTCGGAATGCACTGCACACTCGCACACCGCTTAATAATACGTTGATTCCTTTTCGGTAGCTTTTTGTGTGCATTGCTTTAGCCCAGACGGGAGCACCGTACAGCATAATGTTTTTTGTTACACCATGCAGCAGTAATCTTCGGCCTTGTTTGGGCCCTCGAGTATTTAGCATAATTCTAGAGAGCGATCTACATGACTTCGATGCCTTCTGGTTCACATACAGAAGGTGCTCCTTGTAGCAAAGCCGAGTATCTATTAAAACTCCAAGGTATTTTATAGCTCGTTTGGAGACTATCGTGGTTTCACCAACAATGACACACGCTTGTTCAACCTTTTTGCGACTGCTGATAAGAACAGCTTCTGTTTTATGTTCTTCGAGCTGCAGTCCTACCGACTTCAGCCAGTCGTAGGTTGCAGAATAGTCTTCGCTACTCCAACAATGGCTATGTCATCTGCAAAGCCAATGATCCTGACACCACTTTGGAGGTCTAACCGAAGCATCATTCATAATGTTCCACAATCAGGTCCTAGGACGCAGCCTTGGGGGACACCGCTAGAGACGTTATAGCTCTCGTCAACATCTTTAGTGGTGTACAGTAACTCGCGGTTTTGAAAATAGCTCTGAATTATTTTCAGCATACAGTTCTTTTCTTCAAGAAAGCGAAGCGCTTCGAGTATCCTACACCAGTTTGCAGTATTAAAAGCATTTTTTACGTATAGCGTAACGACAAGGCAGTATTGTTTTGAACCACCTTTCCATCGTGTACCCTCAATCGCTTCCGAAGCTGTTTTGGTCAGTTCCAGGATAGTATCCGTAGTTGACTTGGCCTTCATAAATCCGAACTGGAATCTCGAGAGACTACCAGCCTGCTGTACTTCTACTCCCAGTCTGTTACATATAATTTTTTCAAGCACTTTACCGGCTGTATCCAAAAGACAGATGGGTCGGTAGGATGACGGGTCCCCAATGTCCTTGCCTGGTTTTTGAATAAGAACAAGTCGTTGTCTTTTCCACCTCGTCGGAAATACTCCTTCATAAAGACACTGGCTGAAAAACCTAGCAAATTTAACTGGGTAACTTGTAATTGCCAGTTTAAGCGCCCGATTTGGAATGGCATCTGGCCCAGGAGCTTTTGAGTCTTTAATATTTGCGGGGTTTGTGGGCGCTGAGGGCTTAGGCCTTTATTTTTTTACGACCAATTTGTATGCCCTTCCCCAGGGGTCGTTGTCAGCCTCGTCACATAACTCAAGAAAACATCGTTTCTTGCACTCGCGTATGGCTGCCTTAAGTCTTTTTCGTCTTAGACTGAAGAGAGTCCGCAACTGAATAAAGCTATCTGTCCCGCGGGATCGCTGGTATTGCCTCCTTGATTGCAGACATTCTCGGGCTTGTGCTATCTCAGCACTCCACCACTAAACTGCTTATGGTGGCGTCCGAAACAGATCTTACGTTGCATTTGGACGAGTTTCATGGTTTGTTCGGCCTGAGCATCCGCATTACCGTAGCTATTTAGTGTCTGCAGTTGATTCTAGAAAACTACAGGGCTAAGTGTTTCTATTCTAACCCCCCCCCCCCCGTTGTTTTGGCTCGAGACTGTTGCTTTGTTCTGCTCTTGGACAGTGCTTACAACAGTGAGGTCGATAATTGAGTCCGTACCAGCACGCGAGAATGTGTGGGTTGAGCCCAGGGTAGCGAGAGCTTCCAGCAGAGTGCGCCCTCTTGAGTTTGTAGTCGGGCAGCCCCATTCTACTGCCCAGGCATTGAAATCGCCGGCAATGATGGCAGGGTGGTGTTGTCTTGCATCTTCCATTAGGTTGTCAATTATGTTACTAAACTCATGTAAATTTAAGCTCGGGGGCAGATATATATCCACAGATTAGCAATCTTGGTTCGAAAAAACCCGTTCATGGCTTCTATCCACATCACTTTTGCATGACCCTGCCACGTGACCTAGCTCCAGGCATTTATAGTTACGCTTGAGCAGAATTTTTTACGGACTCTACATCTTTACCATGCAATCCTTATTTTACCTACTCCTACTCCTGAGAGGGGTCCGGCGTCAGTCGCAGGAAGACTGATCAATGCGACTTGTGTTCCGGCATATGCAGGCCGTAGGTAGCGAATCCAATCCTCAGAAAAATCCGCTGTTTCACCCAAAGCTTGGTTAATAGCAGAGGCAACCTCCTGCTTGGTAGTGATATCGTACAAATCCCTTATCTCAATCAGGCATTCTTCCGTGACGTCTCTTGCTTCCGCGTTAGCTCCTAATGCATTGGCAATCGCAACTTTCACCTCAGCTGTTTCATTCTTTTTATTCCCGGTTGGATTAAAATTTCGCCCTTCATTGTTTTTTTAACTTTGGCTACTTTTTAGCTTACATTTTTCAAGTTATCATGCACTATGATCAGGCGTAATATTCACTGTACGAAAGTTCGCCTATTTTTTTGACAATTATAGTGTCCGATCGGGGCCGTTTGGGGGTCTTTTTTTTACTTTAGGCCCAACTTCACTCCATTTAGACTTTGCATCGCTTTGTGCTGGCTCAGCACATGAAAGAATACTTAAAGAGCTCGGTTTTGGTTTGCTTTGGATTTTTGGTCCAGCTTGCGTCATTGGCCTCTTTGGTGGAGTCTTTCTGGGGTCGGTAATATTTTCTCGAGTACGCTTGGGCGTATTTTTTCCGGCTAGCGAGTCTCATCTTTCACCTTTGTTTTTAACAGTACTCTCCACAACCCTCTGCTGTAGGCCCGATACGTAATTTGTCGCCAACTTATTAAGGGATGCTAGACTGTTTACCACCTCCTTCATCGCTTGTGTTACTTATGGGTTGGCATCTTGCATTATCTTGTTGTTTATTTGCATACAATCCACAATTTGTTGATTAATGCATCGCAATAAGCATATACATACATAAATCGCAACAAGCACATACATACATACGTAAACATAGCCAAAACCAGACAAATTTAGCAAGAAGGGACATCAACTTGTAGAGGCATCTGTCGTCTGGAGGTTGGCAGATCCCCCTCTGCGGCAGGGCTCAGGTACGACATCGTCCATGCACGGTTATGTAGTGCACATGTCGTAGAATCCGCTGTAGTCCCGCGGAGCACTTTGATTGTGTGTGTGCGAACCATCTTTGCTTAGGCACGACAAAGCAGGGATATCACCAGAAACCACGACCGAGGTTGTGGCGACTCATCTTCCAGCGTTAGTGTGGTCGGTGAGCCATACGTCACATTATTTTTAAGCATTTTTCGTATATCCTATGCACATTTTTTACAGGACAAACCGGAGCTGCTGCGAAACACGTTCGTCGCTTTTAACACACACTCACAAGGCTTCTATCATATATCACCGCCAAAAGCATATTGTGCGGTGATATATGCTCGAACCATTATTTCAAACCACAAAGGCTCTACAACTTTACTGGTTGCAAAAACAAAAATCGCGACACAAATCATGAACAATGTAGGCAACACAACATGGTACGAACGCACTGCTGAAAATCCAGCGGAACTCGGGACTCGATGTTGTACACCCCATGAACTAAATAACAGTACCCTTTGGTGGAATGGACCACGTTGGCTCTCTTCACCTATGGACAAGCGGCCTAAAGATCAACAAATCTCACACAAAAGCAGCATATCTCTTAACCCGTTTTTAGACAAAGAGGGATTATTACGCTGCAATGAGCGTCTAGCTAACCCACCCTGGAGTATAGCTCGAGATATCCCATAATCTTACTCCCTGATAGTCGGTTATCGTATCTTCTACTTGAATTCACTCACAAGATTCTACTTCACGCAGAACATCAACTGATGCAAAAAGCATTTTATCTCCAAATGTAAGGCATGTATTCTCTACAAACAAAGAATGCGCTCGCAAATTATGGCTGCTCTGCCTCCTCAACGAGTCCCATTTTCCCCTCCTTTTACGGTTACCGGAATCGATTTTGCTGGACCTTTCAATATTAAGTCATCCCTTCTCAAAAAAGGCCCCACCAGCAAGTGCTACGTTTCCGTATACGTGCGAGTTGCAACCAAATCCATACATTTAGAACTGGTTAGCAGCCTCTCTTCGAATGCATTCGAAGCTGCTTTTGTTCGCTTTGTTGGTCGCCGTGGACTTCCCAAAAAAGTCGTGTCCGACAACGGACGTAATATTGTTGGCGGCTGCAAGACACTTCTCTCCGATTATAACAGGTTTATTCAGACCACTTCGGCCGATGTATCCCAAAAGTACAGTGTGCATGGTCTTGAATGGTATTTTATCCTCCCATCAGCACCTCACATGGGGGGCCTCTGGGAGGCAGCTGTGAAAAGTTTCAAAACTCATTTGAAAAAAGTAGCAGGCTGTCACATTTTCTCCTATGAGGAATTTTGCACGCTCTTGGCTCGAATAGAAGCGGTGCTTAACTCTCGACCTCTCTCCCCTATGTCGGAAAATCCAGCGGACATACTCCCACTCACACCGCGTCATTTTCTGAGAGGACTACCTATGTTTGCTACCACAGAACCAGGTGAAAAAATATCTCTCTTATCAATCGCTGGGAAAAAATAGAAGAGATGCACTATCATTTTGCCCGACGATGGAAGCGCGAGTACTTGCTTGAGCTCCACAAGCTCCCACATACTTCATATGCACTTACTCTAGAAGCATTTTCTCATTACATCTCAATCATTCTGCGAAAACTATCTAATGCCATCACTGGGGTTTTTTTTCCTTTTTTTCCTCTTTTCCTCACAGCTCGTGGAACAAAATGGATATAATGCGCAGACGTCAGACGGTTCGCCGCCTTGGCTATTGCCAAAATTGTTTGCAGCGATGTGGAGATATCCACCGCACCTTGCTGCACGTCGACCAAGAGGGATCACGGACAACGGTTAAAGTCCAGTCGCCGTTGCAATAAACGGACGTACCGAGCGCCAATCATGCCCGCCGACTCTCCAGCCGTGCCGAGCGCTTAAACGGAGCACGAGCTCTGACCCAGCCGAAAAGGTAAACAACGGTATCCGTGCGCTGAGCTCACTTCGCAACAAAATTTAAAGTTGCACATGTGCAAGGCCAGCGCAATATTGACGCCTGAGATGCGTCATGAATAAAATATCCTACTGTAGTTAATTTAATTTCTAACTGAATTATTTAAATTAATCGTTAAAATCGTAAAAATAGAAGCGATGCACCATCATTTTGCCCGACGATGGAAGCGCGAGTTCCTGCTTGAGCTCCACAAGCGTTACAAGTGGAAGCACCCGCAACACGACCTTGAGAAGGACGACTTGGTTAATGTGTTGGACGAATTGCTACCCCCAAAGGAGTGGCGCCTCGGACGAGTCATCAAAACAATACCTGGACCAGATGGAAAATTCTTGCTGAACTTCTTTGTATGCTCTACACAACGATACAAACACAATCCAATAACACTTATACTCAGTCAAATTTGAACAATTTTCCCACATACTTCATGTGCACTTACTCTAGAAGCATTTACTCATTACATCCCAATCATTCTGCGAAAACTATCTAATGCCATCTGTGGGTTTTTTTTTCCTCTCTTCCTCACAGCTCGTGGAACAAGTGGCGATTGTGCCAGGACAAACACTCCTAGAGGTTCTGCAAAAAGTTTCTCTTTCGGTTCGCCGCCTTGGCTATTGCCAAAATTGTTTGGCCACGTCACATCTATTTGGCGAATGCAAGTCGAAGGCTGTCTGCCGGCGATGTGGAGATATCCACCACACCTTGCTGCACGTCGACCAAGAGGGATCACGGACAACGCTTCAAGTCCAGTCGCCGTTGCAACAAACGGACGTACCGAGCGCCAATCATGCCCGCTGACTCCCCAACCGCGCCGAGCGCGTGAACGGAGCACGAGCTCTGACCCAGCCGAGAAGATCAACAACGCTATCCGTGCGCTGAGCCCACTTCTTCGGAACAAATTTAAAGTTGCACATGTGCATGGCTGGCGCGATGTTGACGCCTGAGATGCGTCATGAATAAAATATTCTACTGTAGTTAATTTAATTTCTAACTGAATTATTTTAATTAATCGTTATCCCTTTAAAAATGTAATAGAATTTTAGTTGAATCGGTTTGAATTGTAATTTTATTCGTTAAAAATATTGTCAACCAAATTACTCGCTAACTACTCTCGTTATTTTCATCATACATTTTTGGGCATAAAAGGCGTCCGCAATAATGAATCTCGCTTTTTTCCGTTTAGATCGAACGACTGGGCAGCAGCTTGTTAAAATAAACGAGAACGCACTGCGTTCTTTATACACCTTACCATCGAAAATTCATACGAGTTTTTTATTGTAAAATAGGTAGTGCAGACGTACGTATGCCAGGTAAATATAAATAATACTCTCTTTCTCAACTGCAGCACTTTTCAGCGGAAAAGTTGCAGTAGGGGTAAATTTTCCAGAATAAATTAACTTCACTTTGCCTCTATTTCTCTCCCCAAATTAAGACGCAGCCTTTTTCAATATTATTTTCTTGTTTAAGTAGACGCATTTTGAATTAGAATGTCAATAGTCTACAGCTCTCCGAGTGAAAACTACTAAAAAATGGTTGTGTGCTTTTATAAACCCAGCAGTCATAAAAAAACAGTCCAACGAGGAGGTGGTCTTCTTAACAAAATAATTAACAATTTGCCGATAGAACGTCACCTACCTGGTTATCAATTTTGAGGACCAGGAACGCGACGTAACGCTCTCTTAGCACGAGGTGATTAGGGAATAAATCCGTTAGATGCTGCTTAAAGGCAACATGATATAGCTTATTATCAGAATAAAGATATTGAAAACGACATATTGCTGATAATATACTAGCTGAAAAGGCCTGGGCTCGTGTTAAAACACGAGATAGCAGTTTTGGAGAAAGGACAAGTACATATTTCATCACAAACGCGATGAAAGCAAAAACAAAATTTGGTATAGGACTTGTTTCTTTGTTTATATATATATATATATATATATATATATATATATATATATATATATATATATATATATATATATATATATATATATATATATATATATATATATATATATATATATATATATATATATATATATATATATATATATATATATATATATATATATATATATATATATATATATATATATATATATATATATATATATATATATATATATATATATATATATATATATATATATATATATATATATATATATATATATATATATATATATATATATATATATATATATATATATATATATATATATATATATATATATATATATATATATATATATATATATATATATATATATATATATATATATATATATATATATATATATATATATATATAT
>JAWNNQ010000265.1:0-101352 GCA_035044765.1 Leucophenga montana
GGAAGTGTTTTACATCGTAAATAAAATAAATAAATAAATAAAAAAAAAACACAAATACAAATACAAAAATTTTTTGGCGTCGCAACGATAAACAACAAGACAGCTACGCCGAAGACAGATACGGTAAAAGCATCAGCGGCAGTAGCCGCAGAAGCGTTTATAGCAGCAGTTACTGCTGATCCTGTCTTACAACGTGCACGAGAAAGATATCCTTTCTGAAATAGAGGAGCCGGTAGGCACATCTGATCCCAAAGAAGTGCAAGTTTCGGTAAGCAAGGCTCACAAGCCTCCACCAATATTTATTTCAGGCGTAGAAAACATCAATGGGCTATGGCAAACTGTCGATAAGGTTACCAGCGTGGACACTTACACTACTAAAACAGGCACCAACGGCTCAGTCAGAGTTATGGCTAAGAACTCTGATATTTTCAGAGCAATAGTTAAACGGCTTGAAAGCAAAAAAATCAAGTTTCACACTTACCAACTGAAAGAAGAGCGATCTTATAAGGTGGTTATTAAAGGGTTACACCACTCCACCACTATTGATGACTTAAAGCAACACCTCTTGCGTCTGGGTCACGAAGTTAGAAATGCACACAATCCAAAAAGTCGTACTAATGGGTCGTCACTTGACATGTTCTTCGTGGATCTAGAGCAAAAACACAATAATAAGGAGGTCTTTTTTGCCGTGCGAAGGTGAAAATTGAGCCGCCACGACGATTTGAATATGGTCACACAAAACGTTACTGCAGAAAACAGTTTAGATGTGTCAAATGTGGTGATAAGCACGCTACTACTGATTGTCTCAAATCTATCACTCAATCAGCTAAGTGTGCTCTTTGTCAAGAGGCGCATACAGCTAATTATAGAGGGTGCGTTGTATATCAGGAAATGGTCTTCAAGCGTGCTCCCTCTAAACCTAAATCAAGACCGGTTCCCACTTTCGTGTCTTCCGATCCTAAACCATCGTTTCCAATTGGAAATGGTACAAATCGGCGTCTTTCTTATGCTGACGCTGTTAGAGGTACACAGACACAACAACAATATTTTCACCAAGAACGTCAACAAGAATCACAACAGAGCTCATCATCTTCCATGGATCATAAGTTTGGTGTACTCATGGCCAAGTTTGAGGATATGGTTCAAGTTCAAACTGAAATGTTAAAAATGCAGGGTCAAATAATGCATCTTCTGACAATTCTGGTGTCAAATTCCCAGAAATAGGACTACGCATTGGCATCTGGAATGCCAATGGATTGACAAATCAAGCCAACGAACTTGAAGTATTCATACGCCAACATCATATTGATATTATGCTGCTTAGTGAGACGCATCTCTGAAGTAGATCCTATTATAAGCTGTTGGGATATGATCTACATTTAGCTAACCACCCTGATGAGAACCGTATGCGTGGTGGAGCTGCTGTACTCATTCGTTCGTCGCTTAATAATCATCCTTTGGGCTCTGTTCGCACTGATGCTATGCAAGCCGCTATTGTTAAAGTGTCTAGTGATCATGGAGACTTTATCTTTGCTGCCGTTTACTGCCCTCCTCGGTATATATTTTTTTTTTCTGAGATGCTGTTTAAAGACTTTTTTTTATATGCTTGGTCCCAAATTCCTGGCCGCTGGTGACTGGAACGCTAAGCATCGCCTCTGGGGATCCAGACTTTCAACGCCGAAAGGTCGCGCGTTGTTTGACTGTATTGTCAACTCAAATTTCGAAGTGCTTGCAACTGGAGGGCAGACTTACTACCCTTATGATAGCACTCGTCATCCTGATGCTCTGGATTTTGCAGTATATACTGGCATACCATCAAGCCGACTGCGCATCTTTAACAATAGGGATCTCAACTCTGATCATTTACCACTTATTGTAGATGTCAGCTTTTCTGCATGCGTCTACTCCTATAAGCCGAGGCTTTTACCAAGACAAGCTAACTTGCAGATTTTCCAGCAGCGTCTCGACCAGCTTCTCAACCTTAATATGGAACTTTGCTCTACTGAGGACGTGGATGATGCTGCTGAATTGTTCACTCGACATATCTTTGAAGCGGCTGAATTTCCAACTCAAAATAAATCATTATTGAATCTTCCAGACTTAAATAGGCCACCTTTAAATGCTGAGATCTTGGACTTCGTTAAGTTAAAGCGCAGACTTCGTCGTCGTTTTATGCGAAGCCGTAATGAGCGTGATCGTTTGGCATGGAAAAGAGCTGCTGCGGAGTTGAAAAAGTTGCTGTATGTAGTACGCAGTGAATTCTTTGATGACATGCTTCGCAATGCTGACCCCAACAAGAACTATGGGTTTAACTTATGGAAAGCGTCACGTTGCGTAAAGAGGCAACCTTTGAGACACGTGCCTATCAAAGACTTCAACAACTCTTGGTGCTGAGGCATTTGTCGAAGGACGCTTTACACCTTTCGATCTAGCTGAATTAGATGATGAGCGAGACACCGCTAATTTTCTGGAAGAGAGCTGCACAAATATGCAGTCTATCAAGCCTATCTCTCCGCAAGAGGTTCGTCTGCAGATTAAAATGCTTAAGAAAAAGAAAGCCCCGGGGTATGACGCAATTGATGGCAGAGTGGCAAAGGCGCTTCCTGATAAAGCAATAATGTTTTTGGTACTACTCTTCAATACCATGATTCGCATCCACCACTTCCCATCTCAATGGAAGTGCGCTGTAATTATAATGATACCGAAACCTGGCAAACCAGAAAACCTTGTTGCGTCTTATAGACCAATTAGTTTACTACCGACTTTCTCAAAAATATTTGAAAGAATCTTTCTTGGTAGAATGTTACCTGCTTTGGACGTCCAGAGTGCCATTCCTGATCATCAGTTTGGCTTTAGGCATCACCATGGGACCCCTGAACAAGTGCACAGAGGTTTCCAACATATTCTTAAAGCCTATGAGAATATGCAATATAGCTGTGCTGTTTTTCTTGATGTGCAGCAAGCTTTTGCTATCAATCTGGATTGAAGGCCTTCTCTTCAAAATTAAATCTATTTTGCCTACATCGCAATTCCTTCTTTTGAAGTCGTATTTGCTTAACCGTGCCTTCACAGTCGAGGTGAAAGATGAGCGCTCAGGGATCCGCCGCATTGCTGCTGGTGTACCACAAGGAAGTGTGCTTGGTCCTGTCCTTTATACTTTGTATACTGCTGATATGCCAGTTCCAGTAAATGAGAACATGCTTCTGGCTACATATGCTGACGATGCGGCCATACTTGCAAACTCAAACTGTCCACACGAAGCTTCCTCTAACATTCAAAACTATCTTGTAGATTTCCAACGTTGTGCAAATCGCTGGAATATAAAAGTCAATAGCGAAAAGTCTAATCACTGTACTTTTTCATTGAGGCAAGGGAATTGCCCGCCCGTTTTGCTCAATTTGCAACAATTTGGTAATACCTCATGTTGATCATGTATGCTACTTAGGTTTAGAACTTTGAAAGACGTGGCACCTGGCATAAGCATATTCAAAAAACCACAGCAGTTTGCTACGCTAAACTCAAAAAGTTAAACTGAGTACTTCGCCCAGGTAGTAAACTCAGCCTCGAAAATAAACTGTTTATATACAAATCAATCATTATGCCTACCTGGATGTATGGAATACAACTATGGGGCACTGCTGCTGCCACTAATATAAACCGTATACAAGTACTTCAAAACAAGGTTCTGCAAAATAACAGATGCTCCTTGGCATATGCGCAATAAAGTTTTACATCGAGATTTGAAAATACCAACAGTCATGGAACAGTTGAACTTCCACAGTAGCAGATATAATGATCGACTGGCTTCTCATGTTAATCATTTAGCAGCGGCTCTGGTCGTAGACGGCTCCAAAGATTTCATCCAAATGATATACAAAATAGGCATTAATCCTTATTATTTTTTTTTTTTTTTGTCATGTTAATGTACATACTCTAAACTAAATGCCTTAGTGTCATTTTTTTTTAACATACAAATGTATTATAGTTTTTAAGTAAACTGATCGACATTCACTTAAGATAAAAAAAAAAAAAAGTTTTTGTTTCTCTTTAGCATCCAGCAGCCGACTTCGGCATGCGACCGTTCGTATATGTGTGAAAACACGAATGAGTTCGTCCCCATGGTTCTATGGCTGGACAGCGTTGATTTTGAGGCGAAACTATTTTTTGAACACTCTTATTTGTGGATATTTTAATTAGTAGATACTTTTCAGACAAAATGTAGAATTTCGACCACTAGTATATATTATACTTCAAGCGTATTTGTAACTTCTGAACGACTTGACTAACCGTTATGAAGTTTATAGACTTTGTTGCTATTCGAATATTGGTAGCTATATACCAGGCCTCTCTTTAAGTCAAAAATAAATCTTTTCGACGCCGCAGTATGAGATTTAGCACATATGTAAAAATCATCGCAAGAAATAAGATCCCTGCAAAATGGGTTTTCAGTACATTTTTTGGTGTCCCACGAATTTGACGAACTATTTTGGTAAATATGTAAAGGATACCGGTAGTTATAAAGAAGCTTTTCATATATACATATGAAAGACGAACAGACAATCGAACAGATATCGCAACATCGACACTGACACGCCTCATTTTGGCTGTAACATACATCTGCACAAACTTAGTATACCCATCGAACTCCAGAGTAAGGTACTCATAAAAGGCATAATGGCTTAAAAGACTCTGAAATGTATTAAATTGAGCAAACTATGCATGAGCTAAAATTTGCGCTTTAAGAGGCAAACCAGCCCACAACAATGAATTGACGATAAAGAGTTAATCCTTTCGGCGATATTCCGTTTTATTAAAGTGGCTACTTTTGTCCTGCGCTTGCATTCTCCGGTAGTCTATTGGACTGCCAATTAGACTGTACTTATTATTTGTTGGTCGTTCATAAGCTTGTTTGTATTGTTGTTCTTTCGTAAATATTGTGCACTCGAGCTCCACTCAAAGTGGCTTAATTGACGCAAACAGCTGAATTATGCATGTTATGTGCCAACGGTTAGTTGTCCATTCAGTTTATACAAAAAGCCATCCATCCATCCATCCATCCATCTGTCCAGCCATTTCATTTGCCAATGTCCTACTCGAGCTACTCGAGCCACTCGAGCTAACCGCGAGAGCTTTATGTGGCAAGTGCAAAGCAAAGTTGAAAAGTTCATGACCAAGTTCTCTGAATCACTCAAGTGGGAGCAGATGAAAATCGGTGAACAAAGTGGTGAACGGGATGAGCACAACACAAAGTGGGATAACGCACAAAAAAAGCTTAAGATAGAATCCGCTTTTAGTATAGTACATACTTAGTATACGAATATGGTAGCACCACAGTCACAGTCACAGTCACAATCGCCAATGCCAATCGAGGTGCAGCTACACAACACAACATACTTCATCGCATTCGTTGGTTCATTATCCACTCGGCTAGGCTATTGTGTAAACGTCATCGTTTTCGTAATTATGTCGCAACAAAAGTCAGAAACACGTCATCATAAAGAAATTTCTGACTGTCTCTTTCAATTCATTGCTAACAATGAAGTACAACGACGAGCACCAAACAAGTTGCCCCACTCCACCAAAAAAAAAAAAAAAAAAAAAAAAAACAAAAAACAAAAAAGGAAAGGAAAGGAAAGGAAAAAAAACTTTACAGTAGAGTGTGCTCGACTTCAAAATAACCTGTAATTTGCCTAAGAATTCTTATATGAGCCATGCTAGATATTTTATTAGAACTGATGAAAAATTCGAATTAATTTAAAAAAAACAAAAACTCAGAAACAGGTTTGCATAGGTCCAGCTCGGACCCTTAGTGTTCTCCGGTTTTGACCTATATTTATATTTTGTAAGGATTGACGTACGATTGGCCAAATTTGGCATTTTTAGCCTAGGTTAGGTTAGAATGCTTACAACCGCCCACCCAGCAGATAGGCTACACATGGCCTGTTGCGATACCACATGAGACTTCGAACTCTATGCTTTTAAAACCATTTCAAAGATTTTACATACTTCACTAAATTTTTTACGTCAAACTAAAAAGTTTCAGCTATGTCATTTAAGAAGTAAGACCTCAGATGCCCAAATCTTCTCTTGAACAGTCCGAGGTAGTGACATAGAAGGCGATGGACGATTTCGGGTTCCTCAGAGTTATCACAGCTTCTACAAAAGTATTCTGATGAGGCCCCCTGGCATGCTGGAATGCTGAGACAATATACTGTTACCACTCCAACTAAAATTGATACATCTGTTCTATTCATACTGAAGCCAAATACCGAGATCGTTGAAAAGTTTTGGAAATGCAATAGGACACACTCTTTGTCACCTGGTTTTTTAAGTTTATAAAGTATTTTTCTTATCTGAGTATTCGTTGAAAAACAGTTCGAATCGAAAATTTTTGATAATTGTTTGACAGCGTTTTTTATATGAAGTTTCTTTTCGGTATCAATTTATTATTATTTTTTTTTTTCATCGATCTCAGTTTTGAGCTTAAGAAGGGACTGAGTTCTTTTTCCATCACACTTAGACCACGCCTGCCTTGTAGTGCTACACGTGGTCACAGATATACCACCGATCTCCACCAACCGCCAGCTCGTTGTAGCTCGTCTTGCAAGTTCACTTCTTCTGGGTAGGTCTCTACCTCCTTTTTCGATTGTCGATTGTCGATTGTCGATTGTCCCGTTGTTCCATTTTTCCATTTTTCCAATTATCGAAGCCGGATGATGAAATTTAATATACTCTTTTATTCTATGGCTACGAGTACAGCGTATACAAAAAAAGTCGAGCTAAGCTAAAGCAGCTATACCAACCTGACTGAAAGTGCTTCAAACGAATACAACGTCAAACAAGAGACTGCGGCAGCAAAAATGCACAATGAAAAATGAAAACGCGAAAAAGCCTACACCAGAACTAAAAAAAAGGACATCAAGGACAAAAGCGCGCATGATGAAGTTTTTTCTTTTTGTTTCGTTTTGTTTTGGGGAGCGCCGTTAGGCATAAAATCTTTGTGAAAACAAGGAGAAAAACGTGTAACAGCGACTGTAAATCAAGCAACCAAAAGGAATCATAAATATACCCATCTACCCATCTAGTTAGGGTGGGGGCTTAAATGTGCCGATGTTGAACTTATTTTTATTGATAATGTGTTTTATGCCTTTCAGCTAGCGACTTAATTGAACTTAAAAACCAAAAAACAGAATCGAAACAGTTCGAGGTTTGGCAGGTTTGAAGTTCTAACGAAATGAGATATATAGTGAGTTAAGGTATCTGGTTAGCAGTAGATGTTGTCTTAAATTTAATTTGTGGTATATCCCTTCGGTAACAGGCTCTGTTGCAAATTAAAGTCTGGCTTCCTATTGCTGTATGATTTTATATTATCGAAGAAGATGTACCGATTTATTGGACATAGGAGTTCATTGTGGTATTGACGGAAGAATGTTGCAAATATGATGTTCGGATCATTCTGCTGTAGTTATTTTTATAAACATTGCACGTAAAAATATGTAAACAAAATTTAATTAGCAAGAATACTGACTTGGCATTGTTTCGCTGCTGGTTGGATGAAGAGATTAACCTAAACTAAGGAGCTAAGAAATGAACAAGGCATGGATGACTGAGTGTTTAATTACTCAATAAGAAAATTCATAAAGCTGCTGACATATCTACCCCGGCTCGACCATACACTACTTGCACAAACTATTCGTTGTAACTCAGTGAACTTAGAGTTCTACTTATTGGAGAAAGAAGACTACGGCGTATATGGCAACAAACACATTGTCCCAGATATAAGAATGTTTTCAACCGAATTTCGAAAAAGCTTTTGGAAAAACTGGTAGAACTTAAAAATGAAGCCATTGAAGATTTTCTACAAAACGCACAACCGAATGGGCCAGACTGCAATCTTCCGGAATGCCACAAATTATTTAAAGCGCCCTGCTAGTCGAATTATTCCTGTTTAAAAAACATAACTGAAGTGTGGTGTCACAGCAACAAAGAAAAAGCTGAGAGTTTGCATCGCACCTTGAGCAACAATTTATACACTTTTCATTGTGTAGTCATGCTGAAGAAGACGAAGAAGTAGACCTTGCACTTGATACAACTTGATTCAACTTAGCCAGCCAATGTCACCAGTAACACTTTCGGAGGTTCAAGCTGAAATTAAATCAATTGATGCAATAAAATCGAAAGGATATGATGGAATAGATGCGCTCACAATAAAAGTCCATCTTCTGCTTGTACTCATCTTTAACGTTTGCTTTAGGCTTAGCTATTTCCACAGCCAATGGAAATGTGCGGAGCTAATACTAAGCCTGGCAAACGTAAAATTGAAGTATCATCATCGTATCGACCAATTAGTCTGCTGGGAATATTTTCGAAAATATTTGAAAGCATATTTGCTCGAAGAATGCTTACAATACTTAATGGCGTTATATTTCCACATCATTAGTTTGGTACACTTTTGGATAAAAACAAAAATTTCAAACTGAATGTATTCAATTTCTACAAAAGAGCTCTACCAATATATAGGACAAATCACACTGATTTGATTCCATCACACGTTTTTCCTTTTAAAAATTCAAGCTATGCAATTTGTACGTGTTTTCTGTTCAAAACAGCTGCGTTGAACTGCTGTTACTTTAACAGTGTTGGTCAATGCTTACATTTCTGATTCCCGATATTTCGCTCTGGAGCAGAAATTTGCGCTTGGGGCTCAAAAATATAATATTATTAATAAGACTGCGACCATGGCGGCGACCAGAAGCAGAAAGTTGTCAATCAATATATCCATTGATGTAGTGCCAATTCCTCAAGTAAGAGCATCAATTTTTCTGGGCAGGATAATAATGGCTAGTGGTTCTGATAATACTCAGATAGAAAAAATCAAATCTGGAGCACAAAGAGGAATGTATCTGCTCATTATGTCTAAAAAATAGGTGGTCTAGTCAATTTTTTGATTCGGAAATGAAATCAGCAATAGTTGGCACTGAAATAAATCCAAAACAGATGACTTCCTGAAATACCATCTTCCCGCCTCATTTCCCAAGATTTTGAGACTATAACCACAATCTCCTCTGTTTTTTATGCCATTTTAAGCCAATCCTCTCTAAAAAAAATGATACAAAAAAGATGATATTCCTGAAACTGATGGCAGTTTCTTGAAGTATGGAATTAGTCTCAAAGAATGGTAATGCAGATATGGCACTTGGTCAATCCTGGTAAGGATTATGTGGAATAGACATGTTTCAATAGGATTTTGGAATGGGCGCTCCAATCAACCATAGTTGGTACTAGAATATATACAAATCTGGTGATTACCTAAAATAGCCTGTTCCCGCCTCAATTCCCATGATTTTTGTAAGGAGCTCATACCCTGTACCGGGAGCCCAATGATTCCGACTATCTTCGACTCTTTCGAATGTTTTATTGTATCATTTTAGACGAATTAACTCCTGAAAATGTAATTTATATACACCTTTTTTTATTCATATAATCATTGTTAAACATAAAGTTATATTGAAGTAAAATTTGAAGAGAAATTAGTTTCGTGTTAATATTTAATAAATAGATAAAGGTTTGTTTTTTTTTTGTTTGCTTTTTATTTTAACAGTGATCGCAGTAGCAGTTCAAAATCACAGTGATTTGAAAGTAACAGTCACGATATCAACGTAGCACGATTTTTACCTCGTGATTGGGGCAGCGCTCGTAGAAACTCGAGTTGCTCCTAAAATTCATCTATGGCTGCAATTCCCGTATCGTATCTGTGATCAAATCCGAGCCTTCCTCTGAGTCTTTAACTGTTGTTTTCCGTGGCTTACCCAGGGGATATGTGTCCTAACGGACGTTTGTGATCTGCTTAAGCTGTTTGCAATAGATTTTTTCTCGAATGTTCACGAAATGCGATAATATCCAGAAAGACTGACAGGCTATATCGGTTAAGAATATATATATACTACAATGCATCTCTTAATGCGTCATAAACTGATAATATCATTTCACATTTTGTGTGAATTATATATAAAAAACAAACTTTTGTGTACGCAGTTCTGCTACGTGTGCTTATATATTCGCAATTTATAATTCGCTACTTATAATTCGCAAACAGTTCATGCAAATGAATATATAAGTAGTCGTTTTGAGCTTATGGAACCAATTATCATTTTCTTTGTTTTATTATTATTTTAGTTTATTATATTTTATTATTTTAGAAATACATAAATATAAATACAATTTGTGGGGCCTCCTTTTGTGTGTCGTAATATTCACAGTTTTATCGCGTGCAACATGAAAACTGTAATTATTAATTATTTGAATAAAACAATTAGTATAACTAGGGTTTTCCCAGTGGTTTAAATTGGAACTTTTGCCTTAAAGGTAACCAAGAATATCAATAATACAGGAGTTTCACAAAAAACGCGTTAAATTAAAGTAAAATTTGACGAGAAAAATTGGTTTAATAAACAAATAAAATTGTTTTTTTTTTTTTTGTTTTTCATTTTTACAGCGTTTGCAGTAGCAGTCACGACGATAATCTATGCTACTCAAAAATCACTGACACTAGCTCATCTCTAGTTCACACGAAGGTTATGTGATTTGAAAAATATTAAGTCGCATTGTTGCAAACGTTCTAAAAAATCGAAACCTATCCAAGATAACGCTAGATATTTCGTAACTCGTGCAAACTCCTGAAACAGAAGATCTTACAGTAGTTATTTGCTTACAATTAAAACCAATTTATGTAATGAGCCTTAATCACTCTATAAATTTGTTAACTCAAAGCGAAACTCGCCTTCTTACCCAAGGAATATGTTTCTTAGAAATTTCACTGCTACACACTCTACCCAAGAGGCATCTAATTTATTCTTTCAATCAGTTAAAGGTTGATCTAAAAATAAATGAACTTTCACTCAACGTAGTATATGCATCACATGTGTAATATATTGGAATTAGTTTTAAAGGAATTTTTTCGATTTTCGAAAAAAAATATTCTACAATGTATATTATTATTTAAAGTATTGTCCATCGTTAGCTACAACATTTTCCCATCTTTTTGGCAGCATATGGATTCCGCGTCGGAAGAACGGCTCGTCTTTTGAGGCAATCCACGAATCGACCCATTTTTTGGTATTCTCGTAAGAAGTAAAACGCTGCTCAGCCAGGGTGTGGGTCTGAGTTATATGGCGGATTGGTCGTGTAGCACATCCCAATTTAAAGCCTCTAACGTTTCCTAGACGGATCTTGCAACATGTGACCGAGCGTTTTCATGTTGAAAAACCACCTTGTCGTATATTTTGGCATATGCCGGCCGTTTTTGCTTCAATGTTCGGCTCAATTGCATCAATTGTTATTGGTAACGTTTACCAGTGATGGTTTGGTTAGGATGCAGTAGCTGTGATCCCACCAAATACAGAGCATGAGCTTAACACCATGAATATTCGGCTTGGCCGTCGATGTTGATGCATGGCTGGGTGGTCTCCATGATTTTTTTCGCTTTGGGTTGTCGTAATGGATCCATTTTTCATCGCCAGTAATAATATGATGCAAAAAACTCTTCCGATTATGGCGTTGAAGCAGCTGTTCGCACAAGTGCAAAATCTCCTTTCGAAGTCTCTTGGCTTTCATTCGTACTGCATCCAATTTCATTGCGTTTGTATCATTCCCATGGCTTTGAGGCGTTTGCTAACTGTTGACAAGTCAACTCCCAATGATTCTGAAAATTCTTGAAGGGTTTGACACGGATCTTCATCGAGTAATGCTTCCAATTCTTCATCTTCAAACTTTTTGGGCTGGCCTGGGAAGTTCTTTTTCCTCCGTATCAAAATCACCACTTTTAAGCCGACGAAACCAGTGCACACAATTTAAAATCGATGGAGCATAGTTCCCGTAAGCAACACAAAGCGTACGATGGGCTTCAGCTGCTTTTTTCTTCAAATGAAAGCACAAAAGAAAGTCGACATGTTCACAGAGCAAAAAAAAAAATATGTTGTTTACACTTCTCATACTGAAAATTAAAGCTTATGAAGTAGGCTTTCACATGAATATAGTCACAGGATTACTCGATTTAGCGATTTAGTGCTAGTTATGCCATCTCTTCTGAATCCTCTAAAATGCATTCCAACATCTCAGTATTATTCTGGAATTCAATGAAAAGCTTGTTGAATTTGTGTGTTGCACGACATGCAACACACAAATATAATATAGTTTATAATAATTTTTAATTACAATAGTGTTTTGATAATTGGATTAAAATAGTTTAAGTATGTGTTTAGAATAATCATTAATTAAATATCTTCTTGACAACTGAAGTACTTCTGGTACTCCCACTTGTTACTACTTGTTATATAAGTACAATACATATTTTAACTTACTTTAAAATAATGTAAAAAAAAAAAAATTATATAAAAAAAATTCGGGTGGTATTCGGGACCCGCGTAATAATTTGATAATCTTTTTGACATGCGGGATCGAGACAAATGTTTAATACCGCTTCCATCTCTAATTGAAACTAAAATTAACTCATTTTAAAAACTTGTTAAAATTGACTTTATGCCAGAAAAAGTGTCCTTTTCATCTATAGTGCACAGTGAGAAACTTATGTGTGACTAATAATATTATCTGTGTAGAGTATTTAAATTTGAATTGCTTTAAGAGCTTTAACTCATTAAGAGACTAATTCTTAACTGGCAAACTATTTGAATTTTTTCCATTGCTCAACAGCTGCTACATTAATTTTTAACAATTCGCATATTGAAATGTTTATGAGAGAGATTTCTATCTATCTATATCTATCTGTCTAACTATCTATCTGTGTGTCTATTCGTCTGTCCGTCGACCTTGCTCAAGTCTGAAAATGACTTTGCAAATAGTTTCCGTACAAATATTTCACAACTGTCCCATTCGCATATATGCCAATGTGTTTCCATCTAACCTTTCAAAAAAAAAAAAAAACACAGAAGAAGAAAAACACAAAAAACAAAAAACAGAAAACGCTTTTGTTCGCATTCATTTCAGAAAAGTGTAGGTACATACTATGAAAAGATTTTTTAATGACACTCTTTTCTGGAAAGCAACGCAGTAAAACTTTTAACCGCACAAGTTGAGTACACGACGCTGCATTGTCTGGTATTACAATAAAACATTCAATGGAAATGGGCGAAGATTTTGCAGATTTGTCATTTTTTTATTTTTGCAAGCAACTACAGTGTTGCAAAGACAAAGATACGAAGGCAACAAAGTCACAGAAAAGTATTTAGTAGAAAAAACTGCTGCTTATTTCAATGGAGAAATTCTTTTTGTGGCTTTTACAGAACGAAATTTTCTAACCAAAATGGAAATCAAAGCATTTCAAAAATAGTTAAAAAAAAAAAAAAAAAAATGTTGTTTTAATTAATTCTTTATATGCTTCTTCTTTTTTTTTCTACTTATTTTAGCATAATTTAGAGTTGCTGACAATGATGCTAGGTCAACGTGTTTATAGCAATTCGATGGAGACACATTTGTCGAAAGCAACATTAACAACATCATCAACAATCGAAACCTAAAAGTGAACTATAAACGACATATCCGCGCATATCCAAAGAACCAGAGACAACAGACCAGAGTTCAATACTCAGACCAATTAGTTTTATTCATCCAAAGGTGAGTTATTTTGATTTTATAGTACAGGGTGTCTCAAAAGAAAGTTCACATTTGATTTGCTGATTGCGTGAACGCAACTATTCCGTTCAATAAAAAGAAGTGTATGTACAATCGGATATCTTAAAAATTGGTGCCCAGACAGACAGACTGAGTGATCTTCTAGCTAGATCTTCTAGTCGAGCTGAAGAATATATATACTTCATGGGGTCCGTGGGTTCCTTCTTTAACGACGTAACTTTCAAATAATTCCTTAGGTTAGGTTTGGATGGTCAACATAGGCCAGCATCGGCCACTTGTGTTACCATATGTATTTCCTATTCCTACCGTAGCTACTTTAAGAACCACTATGACAGTGTCAAGAACGTCGATATATGTTTTAACACTTTTTCAGAGAGCTCAGTGATGTTATCCAGGAAGGAGCTCCCTAATAACGTCAGTCTCTTCCTACTATGGGCTGGGCAGTGACATAGCAAGTGCTCGACCGTCTCATCCTCCTCGGCATTTCCACAGCTTCTACAGAAGTCACAGGAGTTTAACCCTAGGCTTGTAGCATGTCTCCTTATTATGCAGTGGCCTGTGAGGGGTCCCACAATGACAGCTAACTGATCCCTCTTGTTTTGAAGTAGTGTTATTGTTCTTTTGAGATTATATTTTGGCCAGGTGAGTCTGGAGATTTTACACGTGCCAAGGTTGCACCATCTATTGGTTGCTATACCGATCATCTTTGATGAGAGCTGTAGTTTACATGTAGCCATAGGTATACGTACTGTGGCCTTCCCTGGAAGGATATCAGCAGTGGTACCCTCTCTGGCTAGCTTGTCCTCTTCACAATTTCCCTCTATATTTTGGTGAGATGTATAACATAGTGCTCGGCAATCTCGTTAAGAGATTTACGGCATTTAGTATTAGAGCTGAACGAGTTCAGCGCTTTCAGGGCAGCCTGACTGTCCGAGAAGATAAACACATGCTCTTGTGTATGTGAGTATGAACTTAGGAAGTGCGTTGCTTCCTGAATAGCTAGCACCTCCGCCTGATAAATGCTACAATGATCGAGCAGTCGAAAGGATTTTCTAATCCCCAGATTCGGTGAAAATACACCTCCGCCTACCCGACCATCCAGCTTTGAACCGTCTGTAAAGATGTTAATAGCGTTTTCTCTATAATGAGGAAGGTTGTCCCATTGTAGTCATACTTTTTATCGAAGTTAATGGTTGGTATACAGTAATCGGTATTGGATGGTATATTATCTTGTATTTGTAATATCCTCGAGTGTCCGAAGAAGATACCATGCCAAGCTGAAGATTCTCTCATTCTAATCGCTGTAACTATTGCCCTCTCTCTCTCACAATGAGCTCAAGAGGGATCAAATGGAGCAGAACGTTTAGTGCATCCGTCGGTGTGGTGTGGAGAGCTCCACTAATACACAGTTCAGCACTCCTTTGCACCTTATGCATTTGCTTAAATTAATTCGTTAAATATCTCCAACTGTAGAGATGTCTTGTAATCAGGGTAGCTAAAGAAAACCACATACATGTGCAAATACAATGTGCGTTTCGTTAGTGATGGTGTCGCTTATTGTGCGTGCAATTTGTACTCTGTTTGTAATTCTGTTTTTCCTTCGATTCCGGAATTGAAGCAACACACACACACATACACACATTCTATACACAATAGTAAAACATTCGGCTCGTTGAGCAATACAAACTCGTTATAATGACTCTGAAATGGGTGCGAACTGTTGTAGCAATGACTCTGATGACTATACAGTGAAGGGTGTAGAGGGATCACAATCGTGCCTGGTGTTGGATGTCACTCGGAGTACGGAGAGCTGAAGTTGTTAAATTGGTTTGGGGGGCAATTCATTCTCGTGGCTGCACAGTGACAGTGCGACGCATTGCGATGTCCCCAGGTCTATTGCAATTCTCCGTGCAATTAAATATGCATGAAATTGTGCTGTAAATGTAATTAATGAAACTTTTTCGCTTTTGTCGTAATTAATTCCTAATCGATTTGCTCATGAATGAAAGTAAGAGTGGATAAAAGAAAACAGTGCAAAATGAAAACGACAATGGAATAGGAATAGGAATAGGAGTAGAAATTGGAATAGGAATAGAAATAGGAAGGAAAATAACAGAAACCACAACCACATAAAATACTTGACCTAACTGTTTAATTGATTTATCATCAACGAATATAAACCAATCTGGAATGCTAGGCTAGAGAACTGATTTCTGGACAGCAGTTTCCTTTTATGGACGTCATTTAGCTGGTGTTCTGTAAAATTTCAGCTGTAATGGTTGAAATGGGGGTGGGGCGGCTGAGAGGAATCAAAGGAGAACATTTATCGTCTTCCAACTTGGCTTGTATGCTATGCATAACGATTTCGTACATGAAAGAATGCTGCACTCGACCGACTGTATGTCCAACTTCCTTTAAAGATCCTTATATAAATCGTAGATTATATTCTTCACTGGTCCGATGTGAACATATGCAAGATATTTAATTAAAATTGTTCAAGAATTAGAATTATTTAAATATAAAAACAAAAAATTTTCATACAAAAAAATCCAAAAATAGGAGTCAGGTTTGCAAAGGGCTATTCCTTGAAGTGCTCCGATCTGAGCCTGTATGAAAGATTTTGTAAGGATTGACGGAATATACGCCAAATTTAGCATTTCTATCTTAATTAAGTACATATGCAACTTTAAAGCTGGGCAAGATTGGCAAGATGGGGCTACCCCTTAAAGCGGGGCTGGCATATTTATTTAAAACTAGTTATCCGAAGGCGAAAAAGCCGAGTGGTGTAAATATCCATATTCGAAGTCTCCAAAATCTGTGCGTTCAAACAGACGGTCAGACGAACTGATGGGCATGTCTATATCGACTTGTTCTCCGATGCTGATCAAGAATATATATACTTTATAAGATCTGCCTGTTATATACATTTGCACAAAATTAATTTACGCTTTAACGCTATGGTTGCATGTATTTAAATTCCACGAATGAAAAATACAAACCTTTCGTCACAAAATTGTTATCAGAAATGTTATGAGTTCACAAGTTGGCTTTGGTCACTTATTTTTTACCGAATATAATTTTTTTTCTAAACTAGTGCATCTAACGCAATCGGCAAATCACAAAGACTCTCTCTCAGCTCTCTCCATTTGCAGCAAAAAATTATCAGCAAAAAATTATCAGCAAAAAAAGTAAAAGTGAGCGACGGCATAAAAATGAGCAACAGTTGAAAATGTATTATTTTGGTTTGGCACCGCTGTATACACACAATGAAAAAGAGAAATATGATTTTTCCATTTTCTTATTTACATCTTTCTATGCAATTTAACGTTCGCATAATTTAATAATGTAGCGTATTCCGCATAACTGATATCTTTTTTGTTTCTTTCTTTCAGCTGGAAGAATAGACAGGAAAATATTCTCTATCTCTATCGTGCTCTAAAGAAAAGTGTGAATCATTTCTGAGTTATAATTTGTACAGTGTGTTAAACTACACTACAACACCAATGCAAAGTAACTAATTCAAATTTTTGTTTCTCTTGAGCATCAAGCAGCCGACTTCGGTATGGAACCGTTTGTTTGTGTCAAAAAAAAAAAACACAAAGGTGTTCGTTCCCATGGGGCTATGGCTGGATAGCGTTGATTCAGAGGCGAACGCATTTTCCCTGACAATTGTGTATTATTAATATTAATTAATATTATTGGATACTTTTAAGACATTAGGACGAACTCGAACTAGTATTGATTATTTTATTATTGCTAAGTATTGTTTGAGCGAAATATATCTTCCTATATTCCCTTAATAAGGGACACCTTCTTATGAAATGTTGGATGTGTTCTCATCTTCTTCTATATTACAAAGAGGACAGTTAAACATTTGCATTTAATAAAATCCTATCGCATATTGCAATTATAATGCTTGCGATATACTTTGTGGGTATACTAGATTGGTGGTGAATTTTCAAGAAGATGCTTAAGTAAAGAAACAAATTGATGTCCAAGAAAAAAAAAATGTATTTTATTACATATTACCATCAATTCCCACCATATACAAATGAAAAATATAAATATTTCGTCACAAAACTTATATCAGATGTTTTTTGAGTTGCAAGTAGGCTTTCGTCACTTGGTTTTTAGCTCGTCAAGACGTTTTTTTTTATTTGATTCTTTGGTATACACATATGTAAGTATATGCAATGCATGGAAAGACACAGGGAGAGAGATAAAGAGACAGAAAGAGAGAGATAGAGAGAGAGAGAGATACTTGCATACTTCAATCGCTTTGGTTTTGTTTTGCTGCTATGTCTGATGGGGCCCCTATTTCTCTTTTTATTATTGTTTTTGCTAACGATTTAAGCACGAATTTCTACGTTTACTCCTCAGGTGCGTCACATAAAGATATTCGCTCTACAAATGTGTTTTACTTGCTTACTTATTGTAAGCAGTCAATGATAAGCGTCGACATTTTCCAGTGCTAAGAAAAGCTTGTCTTCGCAAATTTTTATGATGATAAGAAAATCGCAGTGCACTATGCATATGTATATACGAATGAGCTTTCGCTGTATGGACATGTGATTTTCTGAATAAAATAGTGGGGCGTATTAGGATTAGTGATGAGCTAAACCAGAGCTTTTGAGCGGAGCTTTAACGAACGATTTTTTCCGAAGTAAAAAAATTCATTTAAAGCCACTCTGATTGGAAACTTATTTACTCATATAAGAGCATACAAATCTGAGTTTTTGATCAATTTTGTTATACGGACCGATGCCAATTTTTGTTTTTTCGTCGCAAGTTTATCATATTACATTTGAATCTGACTCCGAAACTTAACGAATATACGGAAACGAAACACATACAATATTTTCTTCTGTTTTTTTTTTTTCAAAATTTGTTGAAAATTTATTGAGTTATTTTGTGGTAATTGGGTGAAGTGTACCTAAAACAGTCTTTACCAATAACCTTTTTAAATTGAAAATTAAAAAATTTTTACGCGATTATACCTACACCTAATCAAGCCCACCAATAGAAACAACTAATTCAATACTAACCTCCTTACTCCAGTAGGTAAAGATGGAAGCCAACAACTTGTGGTTTGAGACCTTGAGGTTGCATTAATGATCTTCCTTTGTCTCTTAAACATGGCCATATACTAAAGTTTGCAGTATGATGTTAAATTATGCTTGTCATATTCTGATGTATCGTAGCACAGTTTATTGCAGACTGATTTAAACTCACTACATACATGGTGTCGTCTAAATTTTCTCAAT
This sequence comes from Leucophenga montana, assembly GCA_035044765.1. NCBI lineage: Eukaryota > Metazoa > Arthropoda > Insecta > Diptera > Drosophilidae > Leucophenga > Leucophenga montana. Next base: position 18,912 of record JAWNNQ010000265.1, read on the forward strand.
CTAAATTTCTCAAAATGCAAGTGTATGACGTTTCATCGCAGAAAACCATTTATAGTGACATATTTGTTAAATAACATTACCCTCGGTAGAGAGTTTTGTTTTAATGACCTAGGTATCCTTATGGAACCTAAACTTAAATATCAATAATTTCATTCATTAGTAAATAAAGCAAAAGGTGTCCTTGGCTTTGTTAAGCATTGGTCTAAGGTAAATTTAATGACCCTTATACCACTAAACTCCTCTATACTTCTCTTGTTCGTTCGATTTTATAATTTGGCTTGGCACACATATTACGCTATTCACGAAGATCGTATTGAGTCAGTTCAAAAACAGTTTCTTCTGTTTGCTCTTAGGAGTCTCAATTGGGCTCCCGAAATAAATCTACCACCCTATCATGACAGCTAAAAATTAATTGATCTCCCAACCCTATTGTTACGCCGTTCCATGCTCTCTGTTGCTTTTCTTCATAAAATTCTTATTGGGGAGATTGATTCTCCCTACTTACTTCAGTCCATATTACTAAATGTCTCCATTCGGCCAAGTCGCCACTTCGTGCCAATAAAATTGCCTTTTTGTATTATAAATTACGCGCTCAATAATTCACTCCGAGCTCTTTGTTCTATCTACAATAATATTTTCTTATAACTTTTCCTTAAACTATGTAAAAAACTCTGTACTAACAAATCACTATTCAATAAATTTGTAAATTTCATTTAGCAAATTCTATTTTCTTTATTTTTGTAATTGCGTCCGCTTGGACCACTGCCCAGGCTGTGAGTAGGGGCACAGTCGGTCAACCTGGCATGAAAGACAAAAATTCCTCCAACGGGTCTGAGTGTACGCAACTTCCTTCGTCTAGTTTTAATTTAGTTTAGTTAATGTATAAACTTAAATTTTTATATTATAAGCGACTGTTTTACATATGTAGTTGCAATTTTAAATAAATAAATATATAAATAAATAGTAGATAATATAAATGAAGTGTGCAGCATTATTAAAGATATCAATTTAGTAATAAGAATTTATAGAAATGTAATCAGTAGTCCGGTAGCATTTGTTCCTTGTGCATTTTCTTTATTTGTAAAATTTTTATCAGTACGCTATTCAAATGTATCTTTAATGCTAACGTTACATATATGCAATTTGATACCGATTCGATTTTCAATGCCAAAGCAAATTTTGTCGCCAACTGACTTTAAAATCCAAATAAAACTTAAGAAAAAACAAAAACTTATTATAAACAAAATCAAAATATGGCAAAGTCAAGTCGATAAGGCAAATATTTTACACGCACAAAACTTTTTCTGAGAAACGCCTTCAATTAAGAAACAAGATATATCATCTGTTCCCGCAGTGCGAATCAGAATCAGAATCAGACCCGAGCAAAACAGAACAATTTTACGCAACAAAAAATAAACAAACAAATATGCTCGACTTACAAGATAGTCTGCAAGCAATCAAGTGTATTTATGCCAATATCTGTGAGGCAATATTCTACAGTTGTGTTCGATCTGAAACCATATTTGTATGGGATTGACAAAGCTTGCCACTGCAAAAAATTTTTTGTTTCTAGCTTAATTGACAACAAAAACCGGAAAATTGTTTATACAAAAACTACAAACAAAAAAAAAGAGGAGAGAAGTGTATGCGTGGGGGCTGGCTAACAGGACCGTTATCGAGTTATAGTCCATGCCCGGTACTAAGAAATGATGGGCCCCTAGTTTGATATTGATATTGTCTCATCGATATGATATTTTTCATAACAATACAATATCATGAAATGTTATGAAAACTTTCAAATGAATATGAAAAAAAAAACATAATGATCTGAATTCATATCATCCGCCACATAGAAAAGAGGCAAACCAAAAGAGACAGGATAAAACTTCGGTTGAACCGAAGCTCTAATACCATTCACACCAAATTTTAAATCGTATTGTAAAACATAAACGTGGGGGGTTTCATGGGGGCTACCCCAAAAAGTGAGCGGTACGCGCCCACTAGTAGATGCGTATAAAGCGATCATCAAAGCGACGTTTTTCATAGAAATGCATAAAATTGACATGTGGGTTTTTATGGGACTACCTTAAAATGTAGGCGGAACACGCCCATTTGTGTATGTATAAGAAGCGGTTGTGTACTACAATCCACTAAAGTGAATTTCGAGCTGATATTGATTTAAATAAATAGGTTTTTCATACGGTGGGTTTGTGTTTGGCAACCCAAAAAGTGAGCGGGACACGCCCATTAGTATATGTATGCTAAGCGGCTGTTCGTACAAAGGCACTACATCGCATTTCAACCTAATATTCACTTTAATAAAGAAATCTTTCATACGAAAACATAAAAGTGGGCGGTGGGTTTGTATGGAGGCTACAGCAAAAAGTGGCGGGTCGCACCCATTAATGTACATGTGAAGCGTCCATCTACTAGAAGCTACCATATCAATTATTAAGTTAATATTGGCTATTTCCAACTGGATGGCATAAAAATTGATCCCCAAAAAGTACGCAACATACAGACAGACAGAAGGACAGGGCTAGATCGACTCGTCTCGTCTCGTCGAGCTGATCAAGAATACGAGGTATGTTCAAAAAGTAAGCTGACTTTGCATTTTTAGGAAAAAATATTTATTTATTCATCAATATTTATGTTGTCCCCTTCCAAAGTAATCCCCTCCAAAGTAATCCCCCTCAGATACAATACACTTGTGCCTACGCTTTTTCCAATCCTCGAAGCACTTCTCATAAGCATTTTTCGGTATAGCCTTGAGCTCTTCCAGCGATGCAGTCCTTCTATCTCCGCAATCGTTGCAAATCTCCGTCCTATCATAGGTCTCCTCAGTTCTGCGAACAGCAAAAAATCACATGGGGCCAAATCCGGTGAATATGGTGGCTGAGTCATGATTGTGGTGTTGTTTTTGACCAAAAACTCTCTCACAAGCAAAGATAAGTGAGCTGGGGCATTATCGTGATGCACAAGCCATGAATTGTTTTTCCACAATTCCGGACGTTTTCTTCGTATTGCCTCTCGCAAGCGGCGCATAACTTCAAAATAATACTCTTTATTGACCGTACGACCATGTTGTAAGAACTCCTGATGCACTACGCCACGATAATCGAAGAAAACAGTGAGCAAAACTTTGACATTTCATCGAACTTGGCGTGCTTTTTTCGGTCTTGGTTTACCTGGGCACTTCCATTGGGACGATTGACCTTTGATTGCGACGTCATAGTCATATACCCATGTTTCATCATCAGTTATGACCCTTTTAAGAAAATCTGGTTCGTCATTGACGAACGTCATTCAATAGCTCCTGAGCTCGATAGCAGAAAATCGCCGAGCACGCAAAATACTTCTAACAGTTATGCCACTCACAAACAAACTAAACATGCTACATAGCTGAAACTGTAAACATATGTTCGAGACTAGTGTACCAACACAACAAAACAAAAAAAAACAAAAAACGAAAAGTCACCATACTTTTTGAACATACCTCGTATATATATACTTTATGAGGTCTACGATGCCTTCTTTAATACGTTACAAATTTTCAGACAAACTACTTATACCATTTTCACACTCATGTATAAATGGTATAATAAGAAACATCTTCCCGGAACTAAAATGTTCTAGCGCACTTGACCATATAGTATTTAAGCAAAGCTCTGTAATATAATAGACGCTGTATCGATTTTAATTAGATTCCATAAAGTATACATATTCTTGATCAGTTCGATGATGTGAATCGAACTAGCCATGTCCGTGTCTGTGCGCTGTCTGTATACTTCAAAACTAGTGCATCAGTTTTGAAACTATGAAAACAGGTTTGACGTCTAAAGCCAAACTCGCTACGCTTACTTGCGTAGCTGGAACTGCGAGAGTAATTTTTGAAGATTGAAGATTAGTTCTGATAAGTTTGTGCAATTTTCCAACCATATCATAACATATCAGCTGTGTTTGGCTACGGTACGGTACGGTTCTTTCATTTTATTGTATTAAACAGGGTGTCTCAAAAGAAAGTTCACATTTGATTTGCTGATTGCGTGAACGCAACTATTCCGAGGGGCGCGGGGGGTATGTCAATCGGTAGCCTAGCGTTTTGTGAATTTAGTCGCTATGGAGCGTTTCTCGGGAGCGGACCGTGCGTTTTGCGTTTTGCGTGAGTTTTACAAAAAAAGTAATTCAGCGACTGTAGCGCATAGAAAATTCTGCAGTATTCGACATGTTCGTCATTTAAATGAAGTGCCAAGCCCTCGACTCATTGGAAAATGGGTCGAAAAGTTTGAAGAGACCGGTTCAACGCTGGAAAAATCAAAATCTGTCTTCGAAATAAAAGAAAGAAAAAACGAAACGTTTTCAAATCATATTTACTACATGTGAAAAGTCTAATGTAGCAACATAGTATTTAGAAAATTAGTATTAATTGTATAAACTATAAACAGTATGGATTGTCTGATCACAAGTCTACAGACGGAAAACATCTTAGCTTAATATGCAATTCGTCTGCATGCTTTCTTTTAAAATCATTGTTAAGCAGCAGTTGTTAACTTCCAATTCCGCATTGACAAAATATGACTTGATGAAATATACATCATAATTTTCCACCAAAAATTTTAATAAGTTGTGCATATGCACAAGCATATTTCGTTTGACTCGCTCGTCGATCGGAGATGTAGGCAACATTTCGCCGATCTTGGTGAAGCAACGTAGCAGATGAAACGAGCCGTAAAGTTTCGACGGTGGCAAATTCGGATGCGTCTTTATTAATTCCTCATACTGCTTTTGCTCAATTGCGAAGAGCAGCTGGGCAGCGAGCATTGCATTGAAATACTCAATGATGCCCTCAAATACATGGCGCATACTTTTAATATTAGTATCATTCACCGACTTGCCCATATATTGATCGATAATATCCTGTACGCTCACATTTGCAGGTAGCTTATGCAGCATTTTTTGTTCAGACACACTAGCATGGTCATCGGCGATGCATTGCTTCAATTCTTTGGGCCATTTGATTTTTATTTGGATATCCTCTTCGCTGTCATCGCTTTGATAACTTGTGATGGAGCTGTTGTTATCGGCGGATGTCAACGAAGAGGAGACAGTGATTATGCTAAGAAATGTTGAAGAATTACCCGATATGGTATCCGATTCATGTGAATCGATATCACTGTCACGTTTGTCATTAATAGCAGCAGCTACTGATGCACTAAATGTTGACGAGATCAAAGAGGATATATGCGTAGCTTGAACAACGCCGGATGAAGTTGTCGGAACAGAAAGCATGGGGCCACTATTATTACCTGCCAAACAAAAAAAAAAAAAAAAAAAAAATGTGTTAACGTAGTTCTATTTTGTAAGCTTTTACTGACCATTGTCTCCATTGGACATCGAGTGCTGTTCCAAGACCACCTTCTTTCGTTCTATATTATCATCATTGCATTTGAGCAACTGACTCTCCGGCAGCCAATATTTGCGACTGCAATTAATGCAAACACTATCACGTTACTCATTTTCACTGAATAGACTGAATGTATTATATAAACAACTCACTTTTCGTTGCAATCGATGTGCTCTACATAATATTGAACACTTTTTTCTCTATCAGTGATGCTCTTCAGCACTCTAGCCTTGTACTTGACCGGCCCATCGTTGCAGCGCACAACTTCACCTTTAGTAAGATACAAAAGATACATAAATTATATGTATTTCAAAGAAGCTATTGTCAAATAAATAACTTTTCGCTTACCATTGCAATACTTAGTGTTTTGTATCTTTGAGTACATTGTTTTTCAAATAATTTCTAAACGTGAAAGTTAAACAAAAACTGAGCTATATCTGCATTGAATAGAAAAAAAAGTAAGATAAACAAATGAAATCTTTTTGAAACATAATAAAAACAAAAAACCCAACCGATACACAGATTTCCGAAGTAGTACGACGACTTAGTGCTGGAGCTCTAAGCACGTATCGCGACAACGACTCTATAGCAATAGATGTTGGCTTGAATTGTCCATTCGGCTAAAGCCATACTTAACCGGTACGTAATAGTCTCAATACGAACTGCGATGAGCTTGCACGGTATCAGTATATGATCGTGTGCATAAAATAGTCGGGTGTTGTGCAAGAACAAAGCTTTTAAGTGGAGCGGAAACGAACGATTTTTTCCGAAGTGGAATAAAAAAAAGTCTCGTTACCGCTCCGACTGCATGCAAGGAAATTCTTTTATTCAAAACAGAGACTCTAAATAACAGACTTAATAACAAACTAGATACCCTGTACAAAAATATTTGTAAGCAGAGCATATTTGATAATTCGAAAACATGCAATTTGAACGTCTCAATCGCTTCTTCTGGCGATGTAACTTATCTTTGAACTAGAGGTTATAGGGTGCCCAATGCAAGACCACTCAACTCAGGTTTTTCTACTCCAAAAAGGCCAAAGATGGTATTATCATGATGTAACGTTTTTTCTACATTTATTTAAAACTTCTGGCAAACAAATAGAATAATAGATCATTTTCTTGGCACACTAGCCCATTAAGAAATCAATTTTTGTTTAAGCTCAATACTGAGATCGATGAAAATTTTTGATACCGAAAAAACTTCATATAAAAAAACGCTGTTAAATAATCAAAAATTTTCGACACATACTGTTTTTCATCGAGTACTCAGATTACGAAAGTATTTGCTAGCGAAAATACTTTGTATATATATATATACTCAAAAAAAAAAAACTGGTGACAAAGAGTGTGACCTTTGAATTCCCGTCAGAAGAAAACCAAAGAAAAATCAATATGTGTGGACTTTTCACCTAATAAGTATCTGTTTTTAGTATTTCATGTTGATTTGGGAACACTGTTCTTTGTTTGTTTGACTTAGCTGTAATAATTTACAATTTCGGTAGCAAACATTTTCATCGATCTAAGTATTGGGCTTTCTTTTAATTTTAGTTTCTCTTGCTTTTGCATAAATTCGTTATCAAATGATCCGAACAAATTAACAAAGAGTTCATAAGGTCAATTCGTGCAACTGTGTGATCCAGCATTTCTTGCAGTGGAACTTTGTTTGTCCTTTTGTTTTCGTCCATATTTTGTTTGAGTATTTTGAAATAAAAGAACTAAGTATTCCAACCAGCAAACATGGTTTTTCTGCTGGAACCGTTCTGTGCACTTTGCAGACAGCCTTTTTCAAAATATTATTAAGTTTATTGATAATGAGATTTGCGAAAAAACAAACTGCTCCAGTGCTGAAAAATGTTTTAACGCGTCTTTTTCATCATGCCATCCCATGCCATGCTATTTGTGTTTCCATACTCACACAGCGTTCCTGAAAAGTATAATATTGTCAGCAAGAGCAACTCGGAGCAGTGGATGTTCATAGAGTAAAAGCAATATATAAACATAAATATATATAAACATAAAAAAGAAAATACGTTAACTTCGATTGTGAACCGAAGCTTTAGTACCATTCACACTTACACACACATTGTATAGAGGCTACTCCAAAAAGTGTGCGATACACGTTCATTAGCATATGTGTATGAAGCAACCATCCATAAGAAGCCTCCATATCAAATTTTAAATTGATGTTGACTTAACTGAATAAGTTTTCCATACAAATGTGTAAAAGTGAGCGGTGGGTTTGTTTGGGGCAACCTCAAAAAGTGGACGAGACACACCCATAAGTATATTTATATGAAGCGCCTGTCCAAAAAAAAAAACCAACCAAATCGAATTTCAAGCGAATATTGATTAAAATAAAGAAGTTTTTCATACAAAAACACAAAAGTGGACAATGGGTTTGTACGGAAGCTAACCCAAAAAGTGGAGAGGTCACACCCATCGATATAGGTATATGTGAAGCGTCCGTCCATTCGAAGAGACCTTATAAATTATTAAATTTATATTGACGACAATACAAAAGTTTTACATACTAAAAGTCAATAGTGGGTGGGGGTTTGTATGGAAAATACCGGATAAATTTTGATACATTATTTGACTGCAATAAAGAGAAGTCCAATGTTCCAATTTACAACTGAATAGTATTAAAATTGGTCCCCAAAAAATGCTCAACATCCAGACGGACATATCTAGATCGACTCATCTCGAGTTGATCATGAATTATGATATTAATCATGAATTTATGGGGTCTACGATGCTTCCTTTCACACAATGTGTGATTGTTATAAAAAGCAGTCTCTTCGCCAGCAGATGCAGGCTTCAAAAAGGGTAAATGTGAAGAGTATTCAAAACTTCGGTTCCATCCAATTTAACGTTTTTTCTTTCTTATTTCTATACTTGTTTGTACTAATTAACATGTGCAATTTTTTACTCATCGTTTAAAATATTTGGAATCCATATGTAGCTTTCGCATACCGAAATATGCATGCAGTATTGTAAGCATGGTAGGAGCGTAAATGACTCAATCTCACCATATGGCGCATGACGGTCTTTTCTAATCAATTCACGCACAGTATCAATGTTTTTTTTTTATTTTTTTTTTATTGAACAACAGCTGTTTTTTGAACGGCCTTCTCTAGATTCGTCTTTAAGCGAACGGTTTGAATTCCGCAAACCAGTCGAAAACAGTAGTTTTTGATGTCGTTTCATTGCCAAAATTCGAAGTGTGATGCAATCTTCTTGCGTCAATCCACGTCCAAATTCGTAGTTAATCTTATTACGAACATTTTAACGAACTTTTTAGCTGATATAAATTTTCAAGTCACTGTAAAGAACGCAAATAGTTTTTATATGTCAAAATATTCTGATTAAATTTATTTTATTTTTTAGAGTTGGTAACATTATTTTGCCAGTTTCGGAATTTTTTTTTTTGGTTTCGCATTTGTTGTAACGCCAAAATGTATAGAGGTGAATGCTCATATTGGGCTTATATGTTGTTTTTGTTTTAAATTGGTTATATTGCTTCGTATAACAGGCGTTGCTCGGTCCAATTTGTTAAAAATGCAAATCGATTTTGAAGACGACCGAAGGAAAATAAGTTCCCATAAAATTTTCACCCCCATTTCCGGTGAAGGTGGATGGATGGAAGCCATCATACGCGTTTAAATATTTATTGTGTGGACTAAGAAACTAAGTTTGAAGACAAACGAATGAAAAAAAAAAGAAAACAAATTGCCTCATTTATCAATTCACCCTTGAATTGTTTGTTGTGTAAAGTATATAAATTGAATTTAAGACCAGTTCATTATATTGTGCAGCAAAGTGTTACAAACAAAGCCCATTACGCAGAGCTGCTATCTTTTCTGTTCCTCCAGTGCTGAGAAATGGAGGAACAAAAATAATTTTTTTTTTATATCTTCCGCGCTCTTACGTTCTAAGCATTGAGGAAGCAGAAAGAGAGAAATACGGTAACTTATGTTATTCTACCATGCGTAGGATGAGGGATAAGCATAATCAGAGGGAGAGAGACAGAGAGAGAGCACAAAGAAAAGCGTGAGCATCTTTTCGCAGTTGCAAGCAAATCTATGAATGTGTATTATGTGGTAGTTTGTAGTGAAGATATGTCACATGATTAACCCTGGAAAGGACAATATGAAATGAGTAGTAGTTTGCAATAAAACAAATCCAGAGCTGATAGATGACTCGTTGTAATATCATCTTCCCGTCACAATTCCTAAGATTTTTGTTTAAAACATTTCTGAAGCTGAATCTCTCCGATTGGTGACAAAAAGTAAATAAACTCAAGTGCTGTTGGGAATAGGTTTTTTTTTTTTTTTTGTTATTTAATAGTAGGCTACATTTTAACCATATAATAAGTATATATATAAAAGCTTTATCGAAGCGTTGAAGATCATTGTGGACTTTTCGTATTCAAAATGTTTGCCTCGAAGTGCTATTGTGATATTAAAATATCACCAGAAGCTTAAACTAGACTTTGATTTCGAATGTGCTTTGAGCATCGACACCAGCGGCATCTTCTGCTTAAGCAAAGCTTTGGTGAAGTACACTAGCGACATCTTCACATCTAAATACAGAAAGCCATACTTTGTGGAGAAAGCCATACTTGTGAGTCTTAAGTTGAGTTGAGCTAATCAAGCTTGATGAAACAAGTAAATCCTGCCAACTCAGCAAGTCTAAATGAAGATTGTTTTGTTTCTTGTTTTTTTTTAAGCAATATATACAATACTAGTTAGTACCTGGCGCGTTGCTGTCCTTCTCCCTGTCCCACTTCATCAATTCGCCCTTCTTCATTGTTTCTACAAAAATACTAAAATGATTTTCTTTCATTCGCTACCTTTCTAATATCGTCCCGAATACATGACCATTTAAGGCAAACACATGATCACTAGACGATTTTGTAGCTAAGTATAAGCGAAAAAAAGTAGACGCGTGGTTAAAATGTGTGCGTTGTGTTTGTTTTAAATTAATTCAATAAATGGGTTAATTTAATATTCATAAATTATAGCCTATGTATTATTCTGATATATGAGCTATATTATTGTAAAGTTTCATTGAATTCCATTCAGTAGTTTTTGCGTGAAAGAGTAACAAACATCCACACATCCATGCAAACTTTCGCGTTTATAATATTAGTAGGATGTAAATGTTTGAAAGTAAAAATAAAATGTATCATCTTTTCTGAATTTCTATAAACAGTGAAGATTGTTTTTTAGGCATTGCGAAGTGACAGTTTTCTTCGACAAGCCACTGAGTATTGTTACAAAGAACTAACTTCTTTATATATGTAGATAATATCACCACGGTGTTTTTCGTTGCTGATTGCTTTATGTTGACAAATCAAAATAGAACGTTGCAATCGTATGTGATTTTCCTAAACTAAAGACCTTTATATGAACCAAAGATATACTATATGAGTTTACATAGTATTGTAGTCCGATCTTCATCTATGTCGGATATTTTAATAAAATCGAATGTATCTATATTAAGTTTTGAAAAGGAGGTAGAAAAATCAAAATGTGGTAGCTGTATCTTTTATATTATCTGAGATCTCGGCGTTCATACAGACAGATGGACATGGCTAAATACATTCGACTTTTGATGTTGAACAAGTGAGTACAGTCGGATCTCGAATAATGCGGTACTTGAATAACGCGGCTTTACTGTAATGCGTTGGAGGAATTTCGTTAAAAATTTGAATTTTGCAGTTTTGATCTTGACTTAAACCATTTTGATAGTTTTCCTTACGGTTAGTGCAGACAGTCTTGAATTAAATGAATCATTAGAAATTCAGTTGTTTCAGCGTTGCATCGTGCAGCAAGTTGCTCACATGGAGTCAGTGGCCATATCTGGATCGAAAACAACAGTCAGAAGCGGATTTTCTTGTCTGGACCAATTATAATGACAAAAGCACATAAAAGTTTTGATAAACTGGAAGAAAATAGGTAAACTTCTGTAGCAAGTAAAGTATGGTTTGGTGATGAAGTACTATTTGACAATATGCGGCAGCTGCATATTAATGAACAGTTGACCGAAGATAATAAACTTCAAATTGTGTCAGATGACGATTGATAGCTGATGATGATTCTCAGATTTTTCTGTAGAAACAGCTTCACAAATCTCCAAAGAATTTTCGTCAGAAAAACAACAGCAACAATGCCTAGCCTTGCACGCAGAATTGTAGAAAATGATTTTAGATTAGGACTCTTGTGATGTCTTGTGAGAGATGTCTAAAGTTTAAAAACAATTTTCAGCAAAATCTTTTGCCGTATCGCGAACTAGGGAAAATGTTATAAAATAAGAAGATTCCGTCCAAGCTTACTGACTTCTTTTCAAAAATGTAAGCTTTTAAGTGTTTGCAAACTAGATCTCATATAAAAATATTAATTTAGATTAATTTTGTCTATGAATTACTTACTTTTATAAAATAATCGTAACATGAATATATGTATACTGTGTGATAATCTGTATAAATAGGTATTCACACACTTTTTAACCCTCTTAAAAACAACATATTCGCTTGATTTTTTGTTTGTTGGAAATGTTGTGAAGAGGAGTATGGACGAGTGTTATTTTGTGTCTAAAGTTTTGTGTCTAAGGTCGGCTAATCACAAAGACCCGTGCTCTCTCTCCCTTTCTTAGTTCTCACAATTTGCAATAAGCAAACGACGGATTTGTCAACATGTATGTAAGCATCAGTTGAGAGCGTGGCTTCATAGTGTTGTTGGAAAAGTTTTAAAAGAAGAGGAATTAATATTTCTTCGAGTCTGTTGTTGCCCCATGCTTAGCGCAACATGTTGTGCATACTTAAAGCTCTCAGCATTAATGGTCAGTCTTATGATAATCGCAGCTCGATGAGACGAATCGTTCAGCCATGACCGTGTGTCATGACTCGATAGTTTCCATTTCGATTTTAGTGCTTCAGTTTATGAAATATAGATCTGCAATGAAGACTTTCTGTAATCTTAGGCTGATTATATATGAATAATTCCCACACAAACTGACCGCACACCACACACTTCGGATTTGTATGGAAGTTTTTTATTTTAATTTGACACTTAATGCGCTGGTTTCGTATATCAAAATTGATCCATTATATACAAAATTTCGTTTCTACCCAAATTATGTTTTTACTTGTTTTTTCTTCGAACTTTTTCATAAATTAGATTTGTTGATATAGAATAATTTTTATGTTTATTTTTGTTGTAGCTGTTGGTTTTGTTGAATTTTATTTTTAATGTATTTGTACATAAACACATCTTCTCGTTTGGTTTAATTTTCATTTTCATTTTCATTTCATTTCAATTTAATTTCATTTTGAACTTTTATGCATAAAAATGTGTTTACGTGTCTGATTGCTTGGTTTATTATTCCTTTTGATAAAAAGAAGCCATCCATTTTATTCGAGAACACGTTCTATTTACCTTAGCTGTTTTCTTTCTCATCTCTCATCTCTCATCTTCTCACCCATTTACACGATCACCATTCTATTTCTAATCCATAATATATATATACTACATTCAAGTATTATTCAAAACTCGATCCCAAAGCATTTATTTGCAATTTGTTGTTTGAATACTTCCAATACGTTGTACTATATACAGCCCCTACGTACATCTGTAAATAAATATTATTTTGTTGTTCTTTGGTATTATCGAAGTAATATAATAAGATTTACAAACTATTTCCACTTTTAGAATTTTATTGAGCTCTTCATAAGCATATTCAGTGTGGGTAAACTTTTTCGCAGCTTCAATCTTTAAATCTACAATCTTTAAATGATAAAAACTTTCACACAAACCTTGGACAGGTGGATGGATGAATGAATTCGTTAATCATTGCAAATTTTAATAATAAAAGCTGATATGAATATATGATGTTTGTGCAAATTGTTCTCCACATTAAGCGTATCGATACTCTAGAGTTGAGTTTATAGATTTTTGTGTGACGGAAACCTTTATGATATCATTGAAATGGCCTTCTATGGCTTAGATTACAGAACTAGATCCGCGATGTCTGATTTTGTGTGATTATGTTGCATAAATCGCCAATGGTTCGAATGATGGTGTTCTTCAGTTCAGTCCATTTTTGTTGGTTGGACTTAACGTAGCCTCAGAGAATAAAAGTGTTAGGGTGTTAAATCAGATCATCTTGTCAGCTATCACACTTCTTCTGAAAATAACGCGTGCTGACAATTTTTTTTGTGCAAACAACTCCAATGAAACGCCCGATGTTTGTTGCATCATCTTGTTAAAATCACATGTCATTCAGTCAATGTCAACCAAAGAAACTTCGTTCGCCGTCGTTCAACCAAGATTCTGCTCGTTCAAGTTGAGATCGCAGAGAGGCCAACGAGATGTTTGGGACTACAGTCACACTTGCAGCAACATCAGCAATATTCTTGCTTGACCGCACGTTTCAGCATCGTATTGCGACTGTTCGATCAGCAACCTCAACGTTTTTCTTAAATTTTGCATTAATTCATAGCTTGTTTGGAAATATTTCATAGCATGCGAAAAGTTTGGTGAACAGAACACGAATTTTTATAAAAAACATTTTAACAATTTTGACGCATTGTTGGATGGCAAAATAGTGACTATGTAAGAACACGAACGTCGAAGAATGACCATTGAGCAATAAGGTATGACAGTTTAGACATAACTATAACCCTTTATATGTACATATGTAAGATGGCTTAGTATTTTAGTTGAACTTGAATCGTTTTTGTGTAGTTAACTCTAAACTATTTTATCTGCCTGATTTGATTCGGCAGATAGTCCAAAAATAATCGCACGGTTTTTTGCTCGAGTTAACATTTTGAAAAAAAAGTGTACTGTTTGAAAAGTGCGCAGATGTACATCTTTTATTTAAAAAAAAACGTTAACAACTCACTACACTCTCATAACTAAACAAAAAAAAAAAAAAAAAAAAAAAAACACACACACACATATCTCATAAAATACATACACACACAAATACACATTTTGTTCCTCTCTTTCTTACACATATAATATGCTCAAACGGAGAAGGGCGATAGTCAAATTCATTTCTTGATCTGTCACTCACGTCAAACAGAGGCACAGAACTAATGGCCATAGGCTATAGAAGAGCTGTATTGAAATAGATTGGCATGCTGTACAAAAAAGATCTGTTTGTATTGGAGCGTACCTGTTTGTTTTACGCTGCATTATGCACATCTTTAAGTTCTACAAAAAACTATTTTGCATGTACATTTTGTTTAAGTTGCTCTGTGTCGATCGATAAGATTCATGGTATGTAAATTATCGATTCTATGGAAAGAAGACTATGTAAAACACATCAATACTGTCAAACTTTACCATAAATATGTGAAATAAAAACACCAGTATTTCCAGTTCCTGAATTAAAAACGAATTTCCTCGCACATATTGCTTCATAGCTCTCACAATTATAAATACATAGAAGACCAACTAAATTAATTGACTAAGAATTGTTTTTAATCCAATCGGCTAACTATATGACGCTAGAAGTAAAACTTTAAATCATATTTGTGTAATTTATTGTATTAAATTCTTTAAGGTTTTGCCCATACAATTCAATGAACTTTCAACGAATGGGTTCTCAATGCTCTATGTCTAATCTTCGAGAAAGTAGACACCGTTATCTGCCCGAACTACCGTGGAATAAGTCTCTTTTGATGTGTATAAAATATTCTGTTCGCGTAACATGTAAACGACTTGAGCCATGGACCAAAATGGTCGGAGAGCAACCAAAATTTATCTCTTCGAGAAATGCTGTAGAAGTCCCGTGAGTGCAACATAAATACACACCACCTATGTGTCGATTATAAGCACGCTTTCAACATGCCGAGGTAAGAGTGAAGTTTTTCAACGTCCTGTCTGAACTTAATATGCCAGCAAAGATCGTTCGCGTTAGCATGATGACGCTATTAGACACAGCATGCATTATCAGTTTAGAAAGAACCTCTCCGAGCATTTTGATACCAAAAGAGACTTCAACAGGGAGATGCTCTATCGGAGACTTTTTAAATCTCCTGATGGAGTGCATACTACGCCAACGCACATACGTAGAAAGGTCGGGCACGGTCTTCCATAAGGAAGTGATGCTACTTATTATACAAGGTTTGATCTAAAAAAACCGAACTATTAATTTAAATCATAGAATCACGTAATCGTTAAATCTTGACAGTGTTTGAAAGTCAAAAGACGAGTCAAAACCTAAAAAATTACGTTTTCAGAAGTCAAGAATTAAGACAATGTTGATAACTTTCTATGATTCCAACAGTATTGTGCACAAAGAATTTGTTCCAGAAGATTAAACTGACAATGGAGAATATTATTTACAAGTTTTACATCGTTTGTGGTCGAGAGTTCTACGTGTTAGGCCAGAATATTCCAAAGGAAAGCAACTGTTTTTATTGCATGACAATGGTGGTCGATCAGAAAAAACAGATTTATGTCATCGACCACTAAAGATCATTCCAAAAAGCGAGTTTAAAGCATCTATGGTTAAATTGGTTGAGCGTTTCAAAGGTTGTATTGAGTTAAATGGATCGTATTTTGAATAAATATTAGTAGATTCGAAACGTAATACCATGCCTGTTTTATTTTATAGCTAAAAAGTTCGGTTATTTTTAGATATTTATTGAGCTATGTTAACTAAAGTAAACTATAACAAAAACGATGCACACCAAGTATTGCACATGCTACTTTTAGCTTTAAAATTCAATGTGAAGGGTATATGACTTTCAGGCTTGACCGAATTTTCTCTATTATTTTATAAACAATCGATTTTAAACGATTTATCGTTTTTTGTAATTGAAGTGATTTATGATGCTGGTCGTCGCCCACATGTTTGAAGTAGGTATTTCAAAATAAATGCGTAGAACTAAAGTAGTTCGTAGATCTAAAAGTAAGTATGCAAACAATTGAATAAGTAATTGAGGCAATTTATTGTTAAACATTTTAATTTGAATTCGTATGTGATTAATAGATTAAAATTTTTCTTCGCAAACCGATAACTTGCGCTTTTAATCTGTCAGTAGAAATAAATTTGAGGCACTCAATTAAAGTTTGTTGGCGATGTGAGTTAATTAAACCGACTACATTTCAAAGTTTATACAATAGTTTTTTATACTTTAGGTACTACAGGGTGTTGTTTTTTAGAGCTGTCAAACTTTGAACTTTTGATTAAAATACTGCGTTTACATAATTTCAAACTGAATATTGGCTTTATTAGAAAGATAATTTTATGCCATTAGTGTTTCAATGTGATATCGGGCATGCGACGCTTTCTGTAAGTGCAATTTTCGATCACTTTTTCAAGCAATGGGTGCCGTATTTCGACAATGATTCACAAAATGTAGTCTTTGCACTTCCAACGACTTCACGTAACCCTAGAGAAAATAAACCAAATTCGTAAAATTGCACGAAGTCGATACCCAATTGAGTGGTACAGTTCGAGAACTAACGCATTCGGAAAAGGATTCGTTTAGTAAGTTGATTGCCATTTGCCAAGCTGCCTCTTGAAACTCTCGTGGATTTTCTTCACACCAAATGTGGAAATATTGCTTATTGATATGCAAATTGAGGCAAAAATGAGCATCATCGTTGAACTGAATATTGCGATAAAACAATGGGTTGACTTTCAGTTCATTGACCGAACGTACGGCGCAAACTATAATCAGGATATCGTAGAGTGAGATCTTTATTTCAAATTTGTCACACATCTCCAATTGCTGCGCGCGATGGCGGATTGACTCATTTGTGTCCTTCTCAATATTACGCTCTACGGCAAGTGAAAATCATTCGCACTCTTTTTTAACTCTTGATATTTTATTATTGGGAAGTATGTGAAGAGGAGCATGGACGAATGTAATTTTTTTTGAAAGTATTGCGTCTAAGGTCGGTAAAAAGCAGCTAACTCCCTCGGCAATTCACAAAGACTCTATCTCCCCCTCTCTCTCTCTCTCTCTCTCTCTCTCTCTGTAGAGCATGTTGATCAGGCCGCTCGACATTAAGTTCGCAACTGTCGTGAGCGCACTTGCAAACATGTTGGCGAGCAACAACAGTTGGGTGTGTGTTTTGATAGTGTTTTTGTTGGTCAAGTTGTAAAAGAAATATATATTTATAAAAAAGAAAAGAATAAATTATTGATACACCAATAAAACTCTTTTATAACTGTCCATTAATTACTTGCAAATACTATATTGCTCACTTATTGCCGCTCTCTTTCTGGGCGGCCCTTAGAGCAGGGCTGTCCAAAAGGATAGCAATCAAAGTATGAATCATTTCTGAGTCATAATTTGTACAGTGAGCCAAAAAACAACACCAATGCAACGTAACTAATTGAAATTTTTGTTTCTCTTTGGCGTAAAGCAGTCGACTTCGGCATGCGTTCGTTCAAATGCATGTTAAAACACGAAGTGTACTTTCCTCTTGGGTATATGGCTTTACAGCGTTTATTTAAAGGCGAAAGCATTTTCGGTGAAAATTCTGTGAACTCTGTATTATGTATATTTTTATTATTGAATGCTTTACAGACAAAAGGACGAGTTTCGACCACTGGGAGAACTCTAGTGATCATAAAACTGCCGAACTGAACCACGATTTTCGAAATAAATTTGCACAATTTGCAAACGTTATTCTGTCATTAGTCTATTCATGATAAAATAGCAAACCAAACTGAGCGTTTTCTCCATACTCAAAGACCGTTTAAGACGCGCTGATGGTCTGCGAGTGGATATCACGTACGTACTTCGTCCTGTTCTCGTTCACCGCTAGGCTCATGAAACGTGACTTTTCCGAATTTCCGTGAACACCCTCCTAACTCAGCATACGCGAGTAGCATCACTTCCTTATGAAAGATCGTGTACGATCATGCCATCAAGAGATCAAAAAAATTCGCATGATAAAGCGAATCACCCTGCCTGAAACCTCTCTTGACATCAAAGGGTTCGGACGATGCTTTGGGTATGTGATAGCGTCATCATACAAAGGTATTTTCTATAATACCAAGTTCAGGTAGCGCGTGGAAAAACTTCGTTCTTATCTGCGTGTTAAAAGCGGCCTTATAATCGACAATAATAGTTAGTATGTGTCTTTGTTGTAGTTACGCGTCTTCTCCACTATTTGTCGTAGAGTGAGAATTTAATCACTGTTCGTCCGTTTTTTTTTTTAAAGTGCATCCGTATATGCCTCCAGCCGTTAACACAGTACGCGAATGGTAGTGTGCGCAGACAGCGGTGTCTTCTTACTTGAAAATAGGACACATGACATTGAAATTCCAATCGTTGGGCATGCATTCATCGGACCATATTTTGCATAAGAGTTGATTCATACTCATTCCCACCGGTCTTGAATAACTCAGCTGGCAGCTCATCGAAATTATTTTTCAGTTTTCTAATTACTGAGTAGACCTCGTTATAGTCCAGTGTCTCTACCAGAAAGCCATCATCAATGAGTGACGCTAAAAATACTTCTTTATCGACGGCTTTGTTCTCTTCATCGCTTCCAAGTAATTTAGAGAAGTAACTTCTCCATAGTCTCTCTGATTTCTGTGCATCTCTGTAAGCAGACTTCAATTATCGTTCTTGCAGAAAAAAAAAAAAAAAAATGAATCCAAATAGAAAAGTGGCGCTTGGATGCAAGCTTCTCGTTCGTTATGTGTGACAAAAAATGTTTTCAGACTCTTTTTTATTTTTGTTTGTTTTACTTAAATGGAATGCCGGATAACCCACAAACCCACCAGCGCAAGTTAATTTTTACACAATTTTTTTTTTGAAAAAAAAAACCATGATTAAGTTTGCTGCCAACTATTTTAAATTGAGTTGGCATAACTTAATTGTTTTGCACAGATTTTGTGTTTTTGTTAGACCAAAAACCTAAAATGGGTTTGGCTTTTGGTATTTAAAAATTCCAACAAAAAAATAAAAAATAATTTATCCCAAACAGACGGACGCATAAAAACGTTTCCAAAACTTGCGCCATATGCAATTCAAAAATTCATTTTCATTTGTAGTCATATTATTTTAAATGCAGACTCTAAACTTTTCATATTTGAGGCACACTGTGTGTGTGTATGTGTGTGTGTGTGTGTGTGTATGTGTGTGTGTGTGTGTTTATTGTAAATGTATTCATAAATCCTACCGTTGAAATAAATTCGTTGTTGTTTTAGATGTGTTGCTGAAACATTTTAGTTATTAATTTAGTTTGGATTCAATTTTCAAGTGTATTTTCGAATGTACAAAACGCTGCTACGGCTGGGTATGAAGGCCTGCCACAAAAATAATAAATGAATAGTTGCAATTTTCTGTTATGTTATATGCAATGCATGCCCGTCGCTAACCATCCTGCACTTAGAGGCGTATCTTCAACGAGCACTTTGTGCCAAGACAATTCAATGTCCTTTCAAATGCCTTCTTAAGCTAGAATAAAAGGAGTTTCCATTTTCAACATCAAAATTCATTCACAAAGGAAAAGAGAAACGAAAAATGCTCATGCAAAACGAAAGAAAAGCAAGCAACATTGTTAACTAGTTCGGTTGAACCGAAGCTTTAATACCATTCACAGAAAATTTCAAGTCGTAGTGTGAAACGTGAACGTGTCTGGTGGGTTTGTATAGGCGCTAATCCCAAAAAGTGGCTGGAACATGCCCATTAGTATATGTGTGTGAAGCGGCCGTCCATAAGAAGCCACCATTTTGAATTGTAAACTGATATTTATTTACATAAATGAGTTTTTCATACAAAAGCACAAAAGTGGTCTGTAGATTTAAATGGTGCTACCCAAAAAAAAAAAAAATGGGTGAGATACGCACATTTGCATATTTATGTGAACCGTCCATTCATAAAAGTCGAATATCAAGCTGATAGTGACTTAAGTTAGCAAGTTTTTCATAAAAAAGCAGACAAGTGAGAACTGGGTTTGTATGGGGGCTGCCTCAAATAGCGGGCGGATCGCGCACATTGTGAAGCGTCCGTCAATAGGAAACCACCATGTCAGTTTTTAAGTTGATATTGACTACAATAAAAGAGCTTTCAATACAAAAAAGTAAAAAGTAGTCTGGTGGTTTGTATGGGAGCTAACCTAAAAACTGGGCGTGGTATGTCAATATAGTCTATGTGTCTATGTATATAAACCTATGTGCCGGATTACTGCTGTATATATTAGAAACTTACTACTTAAAAAATGCGTCACAACTACTTATCAGACAGACAGACTGACAGACAGACGGATATGTCTCGATGGACTCATCTCGTCGGTGTTGGAATTAATTTTAAAGGATTCATAAGAGATTCATAACTAGCACTAAATCGCATCGGGTAAACCTGTGTCTATATTCATGTGAAAGCCTACTTCAATTTTCAGTATGTGTCATTCCACTGAAACAACATAATTTTCTGTTGCTCTGTGAACATGTCGACTTTTGTTCCAACAAAACGCAATTTGCGGCAAGTTTTGCTTTTGTGCTTTCATTTGAAGAAAAAAGCAGCTGAAGCCCATCGTACGCTTTGTGAGACTTACGGGGAATATGCTCCATCGATTTCAACTTGTGAGTATTGGTTTCGTCGCTTTAAAAGTGATGATTTTGATACGGAGAACAAAGAACGTCCCAGTCCAGCCCAAAAGGTTTGTATTGGAAGCATTACTCGACGAAGATCCATGTCAAACCCGGCAAGAAATGTCAGAATCATTGGGATTTGACTTGTCAACAGTTGGCAAACGTCTCAAAGCCATGGGAATGATTCAAAAGCAAGCAAATTGGGTGCCGAACGAATTGAAGCCAATAGACATCGAAAGGAGATTTTTCGCTGCTTCAACGCCATAATCGAAAGAGTTTGTTGCATCGTATTGTTACTGGCGATGAAAAGTGGATCCATTACGACAACCCAAAGCGAAAAAAATCATGGAGACCACCCGGCCATGCATCAACATCGAGGGTCAAGCCGAATATTCATGGTGTTAAGCTCATGCTCTGTATTTAGTGGGATAAGAAGAATGTTGTGTACTATGAGCCACTGCAACCTAACCAAACCATCACTGGTGAACGTTACCAATAACAATTGATGCAATTGAGCCGAACATTGAAGCAAAAACGGCCGGCATATGCCAAAAGATACGACAAGGTGGGTTTTCAACATGACAACGCTCGGCCTTATGTTGCAAGATCCGTCAAGGAAACGTTGGAGGCATTGAATTGGAATGTGCTACACTACCAACCCCATATATAACTCAGACATAGCCCCTTCTGACTTTCATTTTCTTTAAATAAACGCTCGAATAGAAAAAATACACGACTACGCAATCCCCTGTACCCTTGCTATTTAGTTCACAAATTGTATTTTTTCAATTATATGAAATTTAGCTGACTTTAAATTAAAAAACAACAAAACATTTTTTAGTAAAGAAATTTAAAAAAAAATAAAAGTTAATTAATTAATTAATTAAAAAGATAAACAAAACAAACTTTTTTCCGTCAATGTAGTCTTGAAAAATGTGCGCAAATACGGCTTAAAAGGACGTATTGTGAGAGTGGTGGCGATTAATGGTGTGGCATCCACAAAATTTAATACGCTTCAACTGCGTGTGGTAAAGGAGAAACTAAATGTTGTAGTTTTAAGTCTTAAGCTCTTATCGATTCTGATATATGTTGTTTAATACATCCAGACGGACGGACATAAGGACATGGCTAAACCGACTCAGTTTCCGAAGCTGATCAAAAATATATATACTACTTTACCGTATAAGCGAAATTATGCATTTTTCTTTTTAACGATGATGAAGTGTTGCATTCTTTAACAATTTGTCCAAAATAATTAGATTTAAATATTTTTTGTGAATTTTATCCTATAATAAGGGTGTGATGTGTTCTAATGTTGGATTTTGTAAGGCGGGTAATATAGAAATATATGAATTAAATTTGATTTTATACAAAATTTTGTGAAAATGTTAGAAGGGGAGAAGGGGAGGCCTCCAAATATGGAAAAAAATGTCGTTAAGTAATACTTGAATAGCCATCGGTTGAATATTTTGAACGTAAAAGGCTTAAGGGATCTTTACTTTCACAACGAATTTATCGCACAAAGGTTTTACATGAAATATAAAATCACATGCACATAGTATGTATTTTACAGATGTAAGATGCCGACATATCGAATTTCAAGTATTCAAATATTGACGTTTTCCATACAAATGCATAAAAGTCAGCTATAGGTTTATATGGGACTACCTCAAAAAGTGGGCGGGACACGCCAATTTGTGTATGTATAAGAAGCGATTGTCCACATAAATCCACCAAATCAAATTTCAAGCTAATATTGATTTAAATGAAGAATTTTTTCATAAAAAACAGAAAATTGCACAGTGGGTTTGTATGGGGGTTGTATGGCCCAACAAGTGGTCGGGCCACGCCCATTAGTCTGTATATGTTAAGCGGCTGTCTATAAAATGACACCATCTCGTATTTCAACCCAATATTGACTTTAATAAAGAAGTTTTCATACAAAAAGTCAAAAGTGGGTAGTAGGTTTCTATGGGGGCTACCCTAAAAAGTGGGCGAGCCACAACCGTTAGTCTATGTATGTAAAGCGGCTGACCATAAAACGGCACCACATTGCATTTCAATCTATTATTGACTTTAATAAAGAAGTTTTCATAAAAAAAGTCAAAAGTGGGCAGTAGGTTTGTATGGGGGCTACCCCAAATATTGGGCGGGTCCCACCACCTATTAATGTATATGTCAACCATCCGACCACTAGAAGTTACCATATCAATTATTAAGTTTATATTGACTACAATAAACAAGTTTTTCATACTACCCCAAAGTGGGCGGGGCGGGTCAATCTTGACACTCTATTAAACTGGAATAAAAAGAAGTTTACGTGCAAAATTTCAACTGGATAGCATACAAATTAGTCCCCAAAAAATGCGCAGCAACATACAGACGGACAGACGGACGGACATACAGACGGAAATGACTAGATCGATTCGTCTCGTCGAGCTGATCAAGAATATATATATACTTTATGGGGTCTACGATTGCTCCTTTAATGCGCTACAAACTTTCAGACAAACTGATAATACCATTTCACACTATGTGTGAATGGTATAAAAATAAAAGTTTGAAATACCTAAAACTATTCACTACCCCGTGTCACATTTTTGCCAACAATATAATAATAGCTTATTTTATACAATATGACAAGCGTATAAGAAAAGGGGAAACCCAAAAATCTCAAAATTTAGAAATCTTTGGCCGCACACCAGTTAAGCTACAGAGAAAAGAGCACGAAGACAGAAAAAGGGTTAAAATCGATTTCATGTTTTAAACATTTTAATAATGCGCATACATGAATACATTTGCCGACGCTTTGCATATATTTAATACTTAAAAAAAGAGCGCTCCTTCCAGGCATTACACCAACCCAATCACTCTTTCCAACGAGTTTTATACTAAAGTTTCATATTAAAGCATTAAAAAAAAGAAAAAAAAAAAAAAACACGCAAAATATTTTAATATTTCGGAAAATTAAATCAAATTGAAATAGTGCCCGGTTGCATTAATTTTCTTGTTTGTCAGGCCAGCAATCTAAAAATATTCATAGTCGATATCCACACTCTGTTGCAGCTCCTTGAACATCTTCGTCAAGAACGACATCGCTCTCGAATAATCGGGGCCAGCAGCATTATTATTTTTAGCACAAAAATCCCGGAGCTAAGTTAATAGAATAGAATAGAATAGAACACATAGAGCACACATACATGTATCTACAAGTAGAATGCGCATGATTAGGGCACATAGTATGTTCAATTTAGAGTCGCAGAGTTTATTGTCCGAGCATTTTTTTTATTGTACTGGCACAGTTAGGCAACTTGTTGCTAAAGTAATTTTAATGAAGCTGAAATTGCTAGAAAAACAACTCAAAAACAATTGCAAGAGCACATACAAATTATTACCAGCATATAGAAAGTGGCTACATTTTCCGACTACTGTCACAAATTGATCAGATCTGGCAACGCCATTGTTAGCAATTTTAACATGAATAAACTAACGTCAGTACACAACGCTTGCAAATTGAACACATTTTTTTTTTTTTTCGAAAATCGTGACTCAGTTCGGGAATGTTACCGTGCGCTTTGTCCATTTTACGCTCGACATAAGCGTCCATCCGAATGACTATTTCAAATAACCATGAAACGTTTTGCAGTATTAACTTAAAATGGTACAAGAAACCATTCGAGAGTGTGGGAGATAGTCGGAATGTATGGGCTACCGCAACAGGGTATGGGCTCCTTACAAAGATCTTGATAATTGAGGCGGGAACATGGTTGTTTCGGTAGTCATCAGAATTGTATTTATTCTAGTGCCAACTATTGCCTATTCCAAAAAACCCATTGGTACACTTTCATGTAACTCACATTATACGTCCCAGCATTAATTAAGTGACATACCTTCACTACAATTCTTTGGTACTAATACCATACTACACGAAACCTCAATCAGTTACTGGAATATACTCTTTTTGGTGTCATTTTCTGGAGAGAATTGGCTGCAAATACTACAAGAAAAATTTGGAGCGAATCGGTGATAGTCCCAATCAATGAGCTTCCGTAACAGAAATAGTGTTGCTTACAAAAATCTTGAGAATAGGGGCCAGCGAGAAGATGGTATTTCAGGTAGTTATCTGTTTTGTATATATTCATTTACATATTTCAATTTCAATAATCCATTAGAAACTATATTTCCCAGAATGTTCTTCCCAGGATTGATCAATTTGATTGACTTAAATAATACTGAAGAAAACCTCTATGAGTTGCTAAAAGAGTTGTGTATGGATATAATTTTGTAGAAAGGATTGACTATAACAAACTCAAATAAATCTGCTTATGAGCTGCTCCCGAACATGTGAGCTCATGCTCACGACCAAGAGCCGAAATGAAATGAAATGGGCACACTTCCTTATGGAAGATAGTTCTACGTATGGGCATTGAAGAGATTGAAAAAGTCGCACGATAAAGCATCACCCTGCCTGAAACCTCTCTTGGTATCAAAGTGTTCGGAGAGGTTCTTTCCTACTCTGACGACGCTTTGGGTGTGTGAGAGCGTCATCGTGCAAAGACGAACGATCTTTGCTGGGATACCAAGTTCGGATAGGGCGTTGAAGAACATCGTTCTTATTGGCGTGTCGAAAGCGGCCTTATAATCGACAGATAGGTGGTGTGTGTCTTTATTTTTCTCATGGGTCTTTTCAAAGATTTGGCGTAACGTGAAAATTTGGTCACTGGTCGACCTCTTTGGTCTGAAGCCACACAGATACTGGCCTATCAGTGCATTCGTGTATGGCTCCAGTCGTTTGCACAGTACGCGGGACAGAATTTTGTATACTATTGAAATGAGACTTATTCCCCGCTAGTTCGCGCAGACAGCGGGTTCTCCTTTCTTGAGTATAGGACAAAGAACACTGAGATTCCAATCGTTGGGCATGCATTCATCGGACCATATTTTGCATAAGAATTGGTGCATACGCCTTACCAACTCTTCGCAACCGTTCTTGAATAACTCAGCTGGCAACTCGTCGGAGCCTGCCGCTTTGTTATTCTTCGGCTTTTATAATTACTGAGTCGACCTCGTTATAATCCTGTGGCTCTACAAGAGAGCCATCATCATTTGGTGATTCTAGGTATGCTTCTCTATTGGCGGTATTATTGTCTTTATCGCCCACAAGTTGGTTAGAGAAGTGACTTCTCCATAGTATCAGTGATTCCTGTGCATCTGTAACCAGACTTCCATTATCGTATTTGCAGTAAGAAACTCCGGGCTTCAGACGCTTGATCTTTTGATAAAACTTTCGAGATTCATTTCTTTGACATAACACCTCAACATCTTCAAGCTGAAGCCTTTCTCGTTGTGTATATTTTATAGCACTTTCATATAATTTGTTTTGGTTATAACACGAATATTAGCACTTAAGTAAACATACTTCGGTATACCCGTAAATGAAATGAAATCTTCAACATTTTTATGCATATATTTATATTTTATTGCCTGCTAGCTTCAGACTGCAATTTGCATATATATATATATACATGTATATATAGATATATATATACATGTGTGTGTATATTGATGAAGATTTAATAAAAACAGGCAAACTTTGCTTGAAATTATTAGAAAGACAACCATCACTTTGCTATGAAAACAAACTTCGGTAACTCACTTAGCATATACTGATAGGCGAACTTTTTTTTTCTTTTTCGTTTGCAGCATCAAGAAATAAAGTTGAAACTTTATATACCTACTCAAATAAATATAAGTAGTAGGTTAAATCTAGTGTGCTTGTGTGCAAATGTGAACTTTTGTCTGCAACATATTGTCGGGAATTTTTCACCCAATCACTCCAACTCTCACAAAGCCACTCAGTCTTAACTTGTATAGTATTTCAGTAGACATTAGCATACTTTTCTGCCATGACAAAAATATGTAAATGTCAAAAACCACCAAGCAAAATGTGGAAAATTTGTTTAAATACTGGCATAAACAACCCAAAAAAAAGAAAAAAAAAAATGTTGTATTGTCTGTAAACGAGCGTTTTAAGTAGATACGTGTTAAAGTTGTTTCATGGGCGTTTATCATACTTCATGGAGCTTAAAATTATAAATAGTAGCTATAATACATTCATCATTTCATATTGTAGTACTGGCAGTATCTAAAGGATGCGAGCTTCCACTTTTTATAGCTACATCATACTTAACTTGATGCGAATTCAACATGAATAAATGAATGAATGAAACGCATTACAATCTAATACTTTTCTTCCGCTATTTAATTTCTTTTGTATTGCTTAGCACGCTTGAGTGGCGCAAAGAGGCTGCTGCGGCTTAACCCTGGAAACCCTTCGAGTAAGAGTGTTCCTTTGAGTGGCGAATTTTCACACAGATTATACACAGCATGAATGGTAGCTGAAGTAGAAATCGCTGCGAACTAAAAGAAATATTAAAAACAATTATTGTTGTTTTTTTTATTATTATAATTTTATAAACTTTGACAACGGTTTTGTCGAATTTTTAGAACCAGATAGAAAACGAAAATAGCGGAATAAGTATGCGGAATGGCGTCGTTTGCCATTCACTACGGAATGAACAAAAAACTATTCAACCGCAAACGGCCCAAGCAATTCACAAAAGTTTTTTAGTCACGTATTCCTTGGATAGCCTTTGAACATCTTAAACGGGGATTGCAAGTCGTTAGATGGCAACAACCTTGTTTAAATGTTGATGCGCTGTGTTTGGTTCCCGCCAACGCAAAAAGACTTTTACCTGGTGAAGACACAGCGAAAGCCTCGGATACGTTCTGACTTTGATGACGATCTTATAGCAAAATTTACTTTATTATTTGCATTAATAAAATAGCTTGGAAAGATCAAGATGAAAATGAACGATAATTTGAATGGTGTGTTACATACTTATAAGAATAGAGTAAAGTTATACTGGGTACCTGGTCCGGATGTATTAGGTAATGAGAAAGCGGACGAATTCCGATTGGCCCGAGACCATTTTATGGTCCATGGAATAGAAAGTAATTAACAGCTCTAGAACAATGGTCACCGGTGGCCACCGATTTCCATTGTTCTAGAACCGTTAATTCCTATCTCTAAGCGGCACTAGGCATATTTAACGTCGAAATAATTTTAAAGTTTGCACGTGTATTAAGCAGCGATGACAATACAATAATTTCACAATTTTGACCAGGATCATCAGGATATTTGATTTGTGTGTGGAATGTTCTATTCCGTTCCGTTCCGTTCCGTTTGTTTTGTTTCATTGTGCTACCCGCAAAACGAGTCAACAACTTAATACATATGTTGATGAGAACGGTATTTTGATGGTATTTTTAAAAAAAATTATATTTAAAAAAACTAAAAAAACGCGCTTTAATAGTAATGTGAACTAAAAAGTATAAAATAAGATTATAGTTTAAAAAAAAAACTAAAAAAACACGCTTTAATAGTAATGTGAACTACAAAGTATAAAATAAGATTATAGTTTAAAAAAACTAAAAAACACGCTTTAATAGTAATGTGAACTAAAAAGTATAAAATAAGATTATAGTTTAAAAAAAAAACACACTTTAATAGTAATGTGAACTGAAAAGTAATAAAATAATTTTGAATAAGTTTAAAATGAGAATTAAGTGATTGAGAGAGAAATAACTTTAACATAAAAAAAAGCGTAAGGTGCTTGATATTAATTGTTATAATTATTTCATTGGTAGCTATTTGTAAATATAAACTTATTATAATAATATATTAAAGAGCATCCCACGCTTTTTTTATGTTAAAGTTAATTCTCTGTCAATCACTTAATTCCCATTTTAAACTTATTCAAAATTATTTTTTTACTTTTTAGTTCACATTACTATTAAAGCGTGTTTTTTTAGTTTTTTTAAACTATAATTTTTTATTTGGGAGACGCGACTGACTGGATTAGCTGTTGTAGTTATAAGAGTACGGTTGGGACCAAATAGACCTAGATCGGTCCCAGTGCCAACTACGCTATAATAATAAGAATAATACTTATGCATATTTAGAACATCGGACAGTACGAGTGCAATATGCTATCTAGTCCATAAGTAAGCAAAAAGAGAGATACTGAAGCTAGTTTTAAAGCATTTTTAGTTTACAACTAGCATACCCGGCGTACGTTGATACGTGCTCTCTTGCTTATGTATTGCGGGACCATAAATTTTTTCAGTTGATCATAGTTTTTCACAGTGTATTTTACATATGTGCATTAAAACATGTTGAGATATAACGAATTTGGTAACTCTCTTCTATGGATTAGTTGCACCATCCACTTCTCCAGTGTATCTTGTTTCTATCGATACCAGCTGATTTAAAAGTGGCTGAGATATAACCATTTTGGGCTTTCTTTTATATTTTGCGGGCGGTGGGTGCACCATCCATTTCTTGAGTGGATATTATTTCTATTTATGTACCAAAATCTCATCTTTCTGTATAATATAGTTTTTGAGATGCAACAAATTTGATGTTTCGTTTATATAGGGCCGTAACACCGTTCAATTTTGCAGTAAATCTACCGATGCTATTTACAGATGTATCAAATTTCAAACAGCTTAGTTCAATAGTTCGTGCGATATAGACAATTTTGTTTTTTTCTTATAAAAAAGGGGTGGTCGGAGCGTACCGATCCCTATTTTTCGTGCTTTACATATGTACTGAATCTCCTTCCTCTGCATGAAATAGTTGCTGAGTTTAGGGAGCGTTAGATATTTATTGTGCTGCCTAACACATACATATATACTCCTATATACCTATATCTAAAACTTTCTGAAAAACCAATTGAACATCACAGCAATTCCCTTCACGAGCGGTCCTTTAAAGTTATTCAGGACGGCCTATCCTCTCAAGCAAAGAGAGTGAGAGCTGGTGTGCCTCAAGGTAGCGTGTTGGGGCCAACTCTCTACAACCTGTATACGCACGACATGCCCTCAGCCGTCAACACGCAGAGCTTGGACTCCAACAATTTGCTCGTTGCCACCTTTGCAGATGACACTGCAGTTCTTGGCAGGGTCAAATGCGTCTACTACACAGTCACATCTCTTCTTCAGCTATATTTAAAAAAATTTGAGAACTGGGCCTGCAGATGGAATATCTTAATAAACCCTGATAAGTGTGTATCAGTCACATACACTCTTAGAAATGACACATACTCTCCTCGAGTATTCCTATATGATAAGCTATTAGACCATAAGGATGCTCGTAAGTATCTTGGTGTCACTTTGGATAAGCGGCTAACCTTTCAGCGTCACATAACTGAGGTAGTTGGGCGCCTCATGGCAAAGGCAAACAGCATGGCTTGGCTCCTTAATGCCAAAAATAAACTATCGCTCAGTAATAAGAGCAAGATCTATAAAGTTATTCTGGCACCCATCTGGAGATATGGTATCCAGGTATACGGCATAGCAGCAAAATCCAACCTCGATAGAATCAGAGTAGTGCAGTCGCAAATCTTACGTAGAATGTCTGGTGCGGCATGGTACATACGCAATAGAGATATTTAGAGAGAATTCCAGGTAACAATGATCGGATATGTCATCAATCGCCAAGCTGCCATATACCTGGACAAGCTCGCGAATCAGCCGAACCAACTGGCGCAAAGACTCCTAGGTAGAAGGCATATTCGCGGAGTAAGGGTGAGAAGGAGACTCCAGAGAGTTCACCCAACCGACCTGTCAATGAGAACTTTATAACCTTTCCCTTTTCCCATTCATTTACCCTATTAAGTAGATGTAACTATGTATATATGTATATAATTTGTTGAAATTGTAATATACACTATAGTATAAGTTATTATAAATAGTAACAGTTAGCTATAACTAAAAAAAAAAAATCACAGGAATAGTTTTTTTAAGATTGGAGGTAACATACAGCCGTGAAAAGCAGGCGACTTCAATTTATATACTTATGTATAGAGATGTTTTTCATATTTCTAAATTGACGCATTCCCAATTTCAAGCATTCATTTTATTTAAACTGATTTCTTGCATACAACGTTCCCCACTAATATGCGTAGGGTACAAAGCTGAGTGCAAATAATTTGTATTTTTTACACATTTTGAGGTTCAGAGACCGGTTTGCCACATGTGCGATTCACGATGGCGCGCTTCTGCTTGTGCTTGGTATACACATATGGGTTTGTATCTTTTTGAATGCATTTGTGTAGAGAGTACTTTAGCTATATTGTAATTACGCGTACGATGACTGAGGATTACAACATCTCCACCCATTTTATACAGATGAAGCGCATGTTTTGTATAATGTCGACTTTTCATTTCGTTACGCATGAGATTCATAGCCACGTGCAATTGCGCGAATCTTTCAAATACAACAAAACATATACATATGTACTATATAAGTATAAACGAGAGTTCATCGAAAAGTTTTGTGACTAAAATAGAAATACCTTCTGTGTGGTTTCTCCAAAAAAATCTTCAACTAAGTTAACATTTATAAGATGAAGTAAGCCAAAGCGTATATGAAAAGTGTGTGTACCATACCTAAGATTTGATGAACTATAGACATTACACGCTTAAGGTATTCACAAGGTCGCGAAATATACGAAAATTTAGCAAGTGGTACCACGAATTTTGGGTATTTTTTTGTGCATTTGGTATTTTTTTATGTGGCAAAAACAACTTCTTGTCTATGGTGGCATATCTGCCAATTTAAAAATCAAAACGGAAAATTTGCATTGATTTCATTACAGTTCACATAGTTTTATTCACTTTATACTCCAATAATTTGTTTTCAATACTTTCTCGTGTTATTTCCCTCTCAAAACAATAGAAGAGTTCGAAACAAATAAAGAAACCAGCTGACTCAAACAGTTGATGGTGCAAAGTGGCACTAGTTTATATTGCACAAATGTGCTCACGACGCCGTTGGTGCAGCTTTGCACTTTTTTTTTTTGTAGTTGCAAGACCTTGTTACTTCAATTGTATATACTAGTTTAGGTTAGAATGGTTGGGTGAGTTACAATCTCCTACCCAGTTGTAGGTATATACTAATCATATGAAAATCTTAAACATAAAATTAGCTAAAAAAATAAAGATCAAGATACCCTGTACCTTGTCTATATATTCTATAGTGGTCTGATGTGAACATACTCGAATGTGGGATATGTTAATATAATTAATTAGAGATACATCAAATTTGGCGTTTCTAGCTAAATAAGTACAAAAAACAGAAAAATTTCATACAAAAACTTAAAAATGGAGCTAATTTTTGTATGGGGGTTGTCCCTAATAGCACTGCAATGTGGAAGTATGCAGCATATTTTATTAGAATTTACATAAGATACACTAAATTTGGCATTTCTAACATGATTAACAATAAAACAAAAAACATTTTCTTACAAAAACTTAAGAATGGGGTTGCGTTTGTATGGAATGGGGGGCTATCCCTTTAAGTGGGCTTTTCACGTTCATTTAATAGACTTAATTTGTGGAAGGAAAAGGTGAGTCTAGATAACGAAGCTTAAATACATATATATTTATTATAGTCGTCGATATCTTGTCGTTCAAGTAGACAGACTGACAGACAGATGTACTAGTTTATATCGACACGAGTTTTGTTCCTGAGCAATTTATACATACTATGTATAAATTGTAACGTATATGTTTTCTCGTGCACCGCTACAGAATATTTATATGTTTGGGACTGGCTTCGGATGGAATTCAATAGAGTATTTGTGTTTTTATGTTTAAATGGAGATTTCAGTAATCTGAAACTATTTAAAACTAGTAGGGTCAGTGAATGAGGCTGTATTCATGTGGCGTATGAGGATGTACAGTGCTTTGTTTGGTGCGCTGGTGGACAAGTCTATAAACCATGCGTGTGTGGGTGAGTGTGTATCGTATGAGTTTATATAAAGTGGGTGTGCTCCGTAGGAGTGCATGAAATGAGTGGGTTAGATATAAATGGTAGGGCAGGTATGAAATGTGTTATATTCAAATTACATGTAAAAATTTACCCAACCCTAATCACGAATCGCAGCTTTGTTCTGTCGGACTATTTTAGCGAAAGAATAAGTTTAAATAACACTGAAATGCTAAGCTTAACAGAGAATCTGGTAAGCCGTAAAAACCCGCGAAGCTTAGGGTATCACGAAAACTTGGCTTAATAGAAAATCTACAAGCCGTACTGCGTAGGAGAACACTGAAACACTTAGGCCCCACAGAAAATCTGGAGAACTTACTTGACTACCTTTCACTCGCGTTTGTATGACTTGAGCCGCTACTCGTTGTTGTTTTGTTCCTCCTTATATAGCGCTCGCTCACCCTCGTCAAAGTGTCAAAGCCTTACAATTATGTGGAACCTTACAACTTATTATCCGGCACATTTGGAATGAATCATAATTTGATACTTAGTGTTTGTTACCATTACTTAGGTAGGAACGTTCTGCTATGAAACACTACTACAGGGTGGGTTTCAATCATCTTATTATAGTAAGGTGTTTAAATAATATTACTAATCATAGTGTTTAATTCATTAAATTAAAACAAATTCATTTTATTTTGGCTTCATGGTTCTATAAGGAACTATATGATTGCGGCGAATTTCCATTTCGTCACAAACAAAACAATAACACTGTAGAGTATTTGAATTCCTTTTCGAAAACTTTTTTAACTGCGATGTAAAACTATATGCTTCCATAGGCTTGTAAACAACATAACAGACTGACGCTTGACAAACCAAGAGCATGCTGTCATTAGCCGTTTGATTGCTACAGCAGCGTGAAGTTGGTAACACTTATCTGTACATACTTTTTGGGGTTTGCACGTCTTTGTCTGCCTATTAAACATATTTTTACAAACTTAATATATCATTTTACCTTATATAAACTTATAAATACTTATCTATACACATTAATTCAATGCAAAAATATGAACAAATTAATATGGCAAATTAATGCCTATAGATAAGTGAGTAAGATGGATAAGGTGAAAATAAAATATTACCAAAAGTAGATGAAATAGAGAAAACTACTGGAGGAAACTACGGATTTATAGGGACGCTATTTATTATAGTGCTCCAATGTGAACCTATTTGGCATATTTTACCATATTTGGATTGATGAAAAATCCATTCACACCAAAAAAAAAAAAAAAATTTTAAATTTAAGAAAAACAAGAAAAAACGGTAACTTTGGTTGAACCGAACCTCTAATACCATTCACACGAAATTTTAAATAGTAATGAAAAACATAAAAGTGGGGGTTTAAATATGGGCTATCCCAAAAAGTGGGCGGTTTACGCCCACTAGTAGATGTGTATGAAGCGATGTAGTAGATGTATAAGATGCCACCATATCGAATTTAAAGTTGGTATTGACGTTTTTCAAACAAATGCATAAAAGTGAGCTGTGAGTTTATATGGAACTAGGGGCACTAAGTGGGCGGGACAGGCTCATTTGTATATGTATATGAAGCGGTTGTCCACTAAAATCCACCAAATCAAATTTCAAGCTAATAATGATTTAAATAAAGATTTTTTCATAAAAAACACAAAATTGCACGATGGTTTTGTATGGGGGCTACCCAAAAAAGCAGGCGGCCCACGCCCATTAGGCTATGTATGTTAATCGGCTGACCATCAAAAGTCACCACATTGCATTTCAACCTAATATTGATATTAATAAACAAGTTTTCATACAAAAAGTCAGTTGTGGGCAGTATGTTTGTATGGGGGCTACCCCAAATCCCACCCATTAATTTATATTTCAAGCATCCGTCTACTAAAAGTTACAATATCAATTATTAAGTTGATATTGACTACAATAAAAATGTTTTTCATACAAAAAGTCAAAAGTGGGCGGTGGGTTTGTATGGGGGCTACCCCAAAAAGTGGGCGTGGCGGGTCAATCTTGACACTATTAAACTGCAATACAAAAGAAAGCGATATTTCAATGTAAACGTGTACAGTTACGTACTACTGAAAAAAAAAACAAAAAACATGGACTTGACTTTTGATGCGGCTGAAGAATATCTATATGGTTTATGAAGTCTTCCATACCTCTTCACTTCACAGAGTACTAATTACGAATGAGTTCTTTTTAGCCAATCACCGTTTTCATTTGTAAAGTATGCCAGAGCAAAAATAAAAAGCCTAACAAGAAATTACATCCTTTGGAAAAGTTTTAATATATGATTTTGATGAATTATCATGCGCAACAAAATTAGGAGAAAAAAATGTACAATATTTTAGACTAGTTCAATCAAAGTTCTACTTATTTGTATACCAACAGCAAAACATTAAATACGAAATAGAATCCTTGCACCTAATACTTTTCAAAACACCCACGTTTATGTAAATGTGTAGAAGTACGCCAGTGTGTGTGTGTGTGTGTGTGTGTGTGTGTGTGTGTGTGTGTCTAGCGCTATATGGTTTCATGGGTGCGCCTATGTATGTATCTCATTCGTGCATAAAATTGAAAATGGTTTCATGTGTAAGTAAGCAAACAAACAGGCAAACAAGCAAACAAACAAACAAGAAGCAATCTCTGAAAGTGAACAATGCCTACAACGCGCGCCTCCCACTATTTCCCCACTAAATGCGGCCACGCCCCATATGCGAATACATTGTTTGCGTTTCTTCCTTTTGGCGTATCTCAAGAGCGAAACTTTCTAAAAGCAAAATTTGTAATTAAGTTATTTATAAAATTCACATGTGCATATCAAGCTAAAAACTTTTCGAACGTCGAACGATATACTACTATCAAAAGCACTTTCAAAGTTTGAAAAGATGTTTTCCTTAAATGGAACAAAAAATAAAAATAAACAAGACCCAAAACCTAAACCTAAACCTAAACCTATAAGCAGAGGGAGTTGTGCGGTGGTATTATGTAAAAGAATATTGAAAGATACATAGCATTTAGTTTTTAAAGTAAAACATTTTAGTTGTAAATACTGACCTCATCGAACAAACAAAAAGCGGCTGATGAGGTTTTGTGGCTGTAACCTTAAAAATACTTTTTAGCTTGTCTGTCAAGCAAAAACACAAGAAGTAAAAGGAAATAGTGCAGAATTGCTCAATAACTTTAAGCGATTACCTTAACGTTGCAATGTCGTACGATGTTCCTCTGCATTACATGTAACTAGAGGAGAACTAGTAGAAGTAGTCAGTTTGGTTAGTAGTTACCTTGTAGCTAGTTCTACACGATTTCGAAGTAATGCACTTTGTACAACCGTGACGAGATGAGTGTCCTGGTGTGTAACTAACAATCTCTGAAAGTGATCACAGACTATTGCTCGAAGTTGAACTGTAAAATTTCAACTTTTGACATCCACGACGTTTGGCATTAACGCAACCATTTTAGATGAAAATTTACTAAGGAATACATTACAGTTCCGCGTCTTTACTTTTGCCTGTAAACACACCAACTGGAAAAATAGATACACAATTGGGATTTTGAACTATCGAATAGTGGTAGTCCGTCGATGTTAATGTCGATACTAAATTTATCTGGAAATTCTATGTTCTCGGACAATTTATACATACAATTGTGTTTTTATCCCGACATGAATATATGCAACGCCATCAATATTCTCAATATCAGGCTTTAAGTTTGACTCAAACTTATAACTTCTGTAGAAGCTGTGATAACTGTAAGGAACTGGAAACCGCATTCATAACCTTCTACTATTTTTTTTCATTATGTGAAGCTCCCGAGCTTGGCGAAAATCTTTTGTACGCGCCTCAAGCATCTCATCCGACATCAAGCCAATTGGAAGCGACACATTTTCGATTAAGTCAGCACCATGTGTCAGAATT
The DNA here is from genome assembly GCA_035044765.1 of Leucophenga montana. Classification (NCBI taxonomy): domain Eukaryota; kingdom Metazoa; phylum Arthropoda; class Insecta; order Diptera; family Drosophilidae; genus Leucophenga; species Leucophenga montana. The sequence continues at coordinate 55,684 of JAWNNQ010000265.1, forward strand.
TTGTGAACAGATACGGATAGGTATCAACAAAAATTTCAGCCGTTTCTCATGTATATATGCGAAAAGCTTCTTAGTTCACTGCATATTCACATGCAATTGTCCGCAAAACTGTGCTGAATCTTTTTATGACGTTAACATCTACGCCAGTTATCTGGGAAGCGATAAAAACATTCTGGCTGTATTTCCATTGTTGGTGATTTCTGAGCCAACCATTGGAATATCCACTAATTTGCCCATAGGGCTTCTTAAATCATTTTGAATTTTACTCTTCCTAGCAGCTACTTTTCAAATTGGAGTATCTGCCGAACAATCTGCAAAAGACTTCAGTGGACGACCCGAAGTTTTTTTAAGTCTTGGATTAGGCAAAACAAAATTTTGCGCTAATCATTCCTTATTTCGCTGTTCAAATACTCCCAACCGTTCAACTCTTCCATTTATCAGCTCATTTGCACACGAAACTTTGCAATTGCCGATAAATTTGAAGGATCTCATCATCACTATACTTTCTTTCATCAATCATCATGTCAGAAGTAGCATACTTTTTCACTGCCGAAATTTTATTTGCTGGTACTGCTTCGTTGTGACAAATTAAAAAAAGTGTGTGTTTTGAGCATGATCTTGTACCGAAAATGCTCAAAAACTTGAAAATAGGTAAAAAGTGGCAGCTCATTTAGAATAGTTGACATTTACAATAGAACATATTAACAAAATAACCCCAACATTGTTGACCAACAATGTAAATAGTGAAAAAAACAGACAACCGACTAAATCGTTGTTGACCAGCAACATAAATTGTGATGAAGCAGATAACACACAAACGTTGTTAAAAGAACAATTTGACGTTGCTTGCGCATTTTTAACAATGCATATTGGTGTTTTTAGCCATGTTTTTCTTTCGGAACTACTTACTAAATGATATATCTGAAACTTTTAAACTAGAGGTCGAGACATTAATGAAGTAAGTAAAAATCTTCTCAGTGGTTGTAAAGGTTTCGAAGTCTCAAAGAAGATTCATGTGGTAGCGTAACGTATCGTGAGTGACCAAAGTGCTGGATGTGCGCTTGTAACTCACCCGGAAATTCTAACCTAACCCAAAAATAACATTTTACACACGAAAATGTTTCTTTTAGAAATAAAGAAACGAATTTATAAATCATTTAAAATTGAAGTTTTTAATATAAGCTTAATTACGTAATTTTCATTGTAATTGATAATTTGTAATTGTATATTTTTAATCCGTCGAAGCTTCGATTCTCAAGTTTGATTTATATTAATTTAAATAAATCTATGACCTGATATCAGATCAACCTTCTACGCTTAGATACTATTTCGACATATTATTTTGCAAGAAAAGTCAATGCAGCGAGAACACGTTTAGCGGCCCATTGGTCAGTACGTTACTCTACCTACTGTCTATATAACTTACTTAGCAACAAAAACAGAAAAAGTTGAACACAATCAAACAAAATGGAGAGGAAGAGATATGTGTAAGAATATCTCAAATAATTGAGTTGGCACGTTCACTTTGTGCGCATTAACTAAAGAGGGTTTAGGAGTGTCTAAATAAACCTTTATTTACTCTTTCAACATGTTGGCTGTATGTTAGCCGAAGTAGCTAAGATGCTGAAACTTTGCGTTCAGCGCCGTTGTTCATGGTTCTAATACCAGTTTGCTCCGAAAGTTAACATTTTTTATAAACTATTTCTTCCTATTACACGCATTTTCACAAATTTAGTATACAGAAAGCTTCTGTACTCTTCACTTATCCAACAGAAGAGCCAAACACGATCTTACAACTCCTTCCACTAGACCTAATAGGAAGAGAAAATGCCACATTAGCGGCCATCAGGCTTAGAGAATGTGGTTATTGGAAGAACGGGACACTCAACACTCGTAAAAGGAGAAAAAACATACTCGAATATATAGATTATTGCATCCCTATACTTCTAGTACTTCTAGAAGAATTTTGATGTAAGAATCTTTTCCCAACAAGTTTGGCAAGAACAGCAACAGGAAATGGAAAACTCATTGACGATCTTCCCAGACGGCGTGAAACTAGAAAACAGAGTCGGTGGTGGGTTATACGTCAACAAAATAGGTATCAATGCCTCTCTTAGACTTCAGGTTATTGTATCGTTTACCAAGCGAAAGTTGTTGTCACATCCAATGTTTTACCTAAAATCTGCTTCTAAAATGGACTCCTATTTAAATCGTTCAAAAATCATTACTGACTGCCGCAAATCTCTCCTTGAGACGGCACAGCTGAACAGTATCCACCTCGCTTGGATGCCTGTGCACAGTTCTACAGAGGGTAACTGCATAGCACATGAACTTGTAAAACTAGGTACAACGATCCATATTCGACAGGATAAGGCGTCGGTGGTCTAGACTTACCACATTTACTAGTACTTCAATCCCTACTTAGGATGTGTAGTAGAGAAATAGAATTTTAATAGAAGTAGTAACATGTTATTGTATCATAGGCCAGCATGCCGGGAATGCGGCCTTCCGCACAATACTTCTGTAGAAGCTGTGATAACTGTGAGGAACTCGAAACCGTTCATAATCTTCCACGTGTAATAATAGAAACAAACATCTTGGCGACTACTTTCTATATGACATATCCGAAACTTTGAAGCTAGAGGTCAAGACTTTGATGAAGTACGTCTAAATCTTCGCAGTAATTGTAAAAGGAAAGGTTTCGAAGTCTCAAAGTCATCTGTTAGCACAATGAGCCGTGCTAGCACCCAAGTGCTGGGTGGACGCTTGTAACTTACCCGGCCGTTCTAACCTAACCTTAAAATAACTTTTTACACACGAAACTGTTTCTATTGTAAAAGAAAGAATTTATAAATCATTTCAAATTGAATTACAAATAGCGTAATTTGCCTTGTAATTGAAAATTTGTAATTGTGTAATACAAAAATTGTACCAATTAATTTCACATTAAATTACATTTTCTTGCAGGCAGTTTTACTATATTGTGATATTAGAAAATCAAGTTAACTTTTCAATTAAGATTTGCATTTTATATCGTAAAGTTTAATAATCAGATTCATAACCAAATTTTATTTGCATTTTTCGGGCATTTTGTTCATTTGTTTCGTCATGTTAACGCTCTGGGTGGAAGATGGGGAATTGATGAGTTTGCATAAAGTTGGATAAACGCAATTCAGAATTTTCAATGAAGTACTTTCAACAAGTTGGACAACAACAACAGCATCGATTAGTCTGAATAATAATTAATTTGTTAAGAACTTAGACAAGCATTTTGATGAGTTAGTTGGATGATGACGATAGAGACACAATTGAATGAATGCACTTGAAAAATCTCTCATCGATGGAATGCAACACTTCATAAGCACCAGCAGCCGCATAAGGAATGTCATAGTTTACTTATGATGTGGTAGATAAATATTGTATATGTGAAGGATATGGCGTCGGATAAATGAACTTCATGCTTGCCATTTTATACATAATGTTGATACGAATTAATCTACATTATTTTCAACAGATGCCTGCCTAGAGCTAACGACATCATCGATGTCATTCTTGGCTTGCTGTTATCCTTGCTGCAATGATGAACTCATAAACTTATACGAGCCATGATAGTATCAAGCAAGTAGCAAGGATTTCTCGTATGTGTACACATCAGAAAAATGCACTTAAGGAGTATATACGTGTATATGTGCTTGTACTTTATGACTAAAACGCATCTCGACGAGCTGATCGGATTTGACCCCACCGAACCGAACCGAACCAAACCAAACCGAACCGAGGTCGTAATCCTCGCGCTACTTCATGTCGCTCAAATTCACGTCTTTATTGTGTTCATATAGCTGCAATGTCATCAATTTTTGTCATTGTCAGCAGCAGCAATAGGAGCAGCGGCATCAATCATCAATCATCAACCATCAACCATCCCAACCCGCAGTCATCCTTATCCACAGTCATTTTGTAGCGCATCATTTGTGCTGACAAGGTGCTACGAACTGTTAGCAAAGAATTCTATTCTATTTATTTTGGCTCTTTCTGTAAAAATTTCATCTCTTGTTCATTTGTCTTTTCATTATATAATATTTTTGAACAAGAAAAGCAGATAACTTCGATAGTACCAAAGCTTCACATGCCTTCATTTCATTTTTAAGCTTATTTCTATGTTAAGCCTCCGTTCGTTAATGGTCACCATATACAATTTCATTTCAATTGACTAATGAGAAAGTTTTTCATTCAAGTTCCGAAAAGTAAAAGGTGGGTTTGTATGGAGGCTACTCCAAAAAGTGAGCGTGGCAAGTTAGTTGTGATATATGTTCAGTCTATGAATATAGAATGCCTCCACGCACAATTTCTGATCAATAACTTAAAAACTGAGGGACTAGTTTTGATTCATACAGACAGTCGACTGACAGACAAACAGACAGGCAGATAGACGGACGTGGCTAGTTCGTGTATAACTATTTTGTTGAAAATCCGCAATGACACTACAAGAAACAAGCAAGCAGCTAGCAAAAGACACACTAGCATGAAATGTATTCAAAACATTCGAATCTATCGGATGCGTTGATTTATTCATGACATTTAACTTCACAACATTGAACATTATACATTTCAGTAAAATGAAACGTATTTAAAACATTCATTCATTCATTCAACTTCACAACATTATACATTTCACTAACATGAAATGTATTCAAAACATTCAAATCTATCGGATTCATTCATTCAACTTCACAACATTAAACATTTCACTAACATGAAACGTATTCAAAGCATTCGAATCTATGGGATGCATTCATTTTTTGATGACATTTAACTTCACAACATTGAATATTAAACATTTCACTAACATGAAACGTATTCAAAATATTCGAATCTATCGGATACATACATTCATTCATGACATTTGTGAATTTCTCAAAATAATTAATTCAATTCACATTCATTAGATAAATGTGCACTTTCATTCAAATTAATTTTAATATGCATGTATTAGTCGCCATTTTGAGCTTCAAACTTGTACAAACTCAGTATACTCAGTATAAATGAAGCTTTTGGTCTATATAAGCCATTTCTTAAAACCTTTAAATAAGTATAGTAAATGTACTACTTTTAGGGTACTCATGACAAGTGTTTTGAACTTAATAACACCCATTTTCAAATTTCAAAATCAAGTCTAATAAAATATGCCGTATTTGTCTAGATCGTACTACTAGAGCATTAATCCACCTTATCTCGAAGTCGAACACACTCGTCTGCAGCATGCTTTCTAGTACATATTTACACACTTGAGAGCCCAAATTTAATTTGTTTTTTTTTTTTTTTTTGTTAATCAGTGTACCATAAACTCTCAAGTGTTCTGTATATAAAGATTCCGGCATTCAATTGCTATTATGTGAAATACAATTATGTATGTAAATCGTAATAGTAGCCTCACTCGATAGCCAGTAAAGTTTTTAATAAATGGATTTCGAAAAGTTCTGGGCACTTTTTCATTTAAGCGCATCAAATGGCACGCACACACACGCTCTTTGACCTTTATTCTTTTTCAATTGCCGATTCAAATAAAAGTTTGCTAATCAATCAATAATCAATCACACTTTTGACACACGTTGTTCTTGTGCAAATCATGCAAATCAAATAATGAACTGTTGAGGAGGTATTGAGATGTTTCAAAGCTACTTAACGACTTTAATAGAAATGAATAAAAAACTCAACTCAGAATGGAAAATGCCTCCTTCATTTTTTAAAACTTCTCCAAACAAAAACCAAAAACGAACTTCTTTCAGTTTGAATTGCTTCATAAAATTCAGATGATTGATTTACTTCATTCTCATCTCGCATCAGCATGATTATGTTTAGATTAATCTGTCAGTTTGTCGGCATTTACATACGATTGCCCCAAGGAATTACTCTACAAATCATCTTCCGCTCATAGGTCAGACGTCCTTTTGATTTATCACACGCTCAATTGCACCTAAATCGTATGAACTTTTTTTTTTGTATTATTTTTTACAGTAGCTATTTTTTAGAGTAGTTTAAAGTTTCGCTTTGTTTTTAGAGTTTTTAATTCGATTTATTTTGTTGCTAGAGCATACAAAATGTATTTCACTTAGCCACTTAGTTAATATAACGGTCTTTTTATATGGACTAATCTTTGTTAACATTATTCTAGCAACATTTTAGCATTTTCAGATGTGCACAATTTATATTTTATCAAAATCGGTTGAATATTTTGTGCATAAAAGAGTTTACCAATCGTTACTCACACACAAACAAAAATAAAACAAGGCATGCATAGACTATACATGAAATACAAACGCACACACAGACATACAGAATGTTATCTACTTGATATCATAATAGAATGCCATAGCACATCCGAGAGTAGTCAGTTACCAGTTGGTTAGACTCTGTGAACGCAAAACAGATAGTGTTCTACTTTATGTGCGCTTCGCTATTATTTTGGTGACTATCTCTCTGTTTGTAATTGTTGTGACTAGCGCGTGGTGAAATTGTTAACATTTTTATACACTGTAACCAAACGGGCAAGGGTATAAAAAGTTTGTGCGTATGTATGTAAAACCCATATAGTATATACAAGGTGTCTCGCAAAAGAAACAGGACTTTTTAAAAATAGCTATTCTTGGTAGGTACATGCGTTGGAAAGGTACATCCTTCACTGACATCTTGTAAAATGTAATAATAATGTAATAATTTTACGACTATCAGACCACTACAAATGAAGTTATCGCGCTAAAACTGACAGTCTCTTTTGGGCATCGGTCGAAAAATGAATCTCGAACAAAGAGCAAATATTAAGTTCTATGTTAAACTTGGTAAAATATTCACCGAAACGTTCCAAATGACGAAACAAGTTTATGGTGACAATTGTCTATCCTGTAGCAATGTTCACGAGTGTTTTAAACCTCTGAGGGGACTAACGGAACATTGAAAAAGTGCGTGAATTCATAGAAAATGAACAGAAATTTTCGTTGCGTTATATGGAAATGGAATTAAATATTCCCAAAGATTCGATTCATCGCATTTTGACGGAGAAATTGGGTCTACGGAAGGTGTGTTCACAGTTTGTTCCGCACAAATTGACTAACGACCAAAAATTGCTCCGAATCCAACATTTTAAACACTTGATAGTCGAGAAAGGACGAAAACTTCAAGTATTCGATTGGGACTGGTGATGAGACGTGGTGCTTTCAATATGATCCCGCAACCAAACGTCAAAGTGCCGAATGGAAGCATCCAGACGTACCAAAACCAAAAAAAAAATCGTCTTGAGAAATCAAAAGTGAAGACAATGTTGATTTGTTTCTACGATTCCGAGGGCATTGTACACCGAGAGTTCTTCCCACCTGGCCAAAGGGTTAGTGCTGTACTTTATCTTGGTGTTATGAAGTTTCTTCCGACGCGTATTCATCGTGTTCGAGCACAATACCGTGAACCAGGGAGTTGGCGCCTGTTGCACGATAATGCGCCGTCTATCGGTCAACTCTTATCACCGATTTTCTCACCAAAAAAGGCATTTTAACCATCAACCATTCACCGTACTCACCTGATTTGGCTCCGTGTGACTTTTATCTATTTGGAAAACTTCATTTGCCGATGAAAGGACACCGCTTTGAGGACATTGAAGCCATACAAAACGCGTCGACCGGCATGCTCAAGTACATTCCGAAAAATTACCTAAAACACTCATTCGAAATGCTTATTGACCGTTCACTGTATCGAGGCACAAGGATACTATGAACTTGAATAAAAAAAAATAATGACTTTTGCAAAATATTAAATTTTTGTTGTTTTTTTTTTCGAACAGTCTTGTTTCTCTTTCGACACACCTTGTAGTTAAACTATGTGCTTAAACTGCTACTTATAATTCGGAAGTACTTCATGCAGATTGACACAAAAGTATGTGAAACAAACTCATATATCCAATTAATATTTTCATTGTTTTTTTTTTGTTTATTTTAGTTCTAAATGTATTCTCTTGATAATAAAAAATGTTCTTAGTGGTATTAGCAGTCGGTTGATTGCAATTTCCGTAGTCAGTTTAACGGAAAGAAATTGTTATATCATTTTTTTTTTAAATTATGTCTGATAATTAAGAACGAAACGGTTTGGTAGGTTAAGGGACATTCGTGTGTGTGTAATATTGCAGGATGTAATAATTTAACAAAACTATATCGACGCATTTGATATTGAAAATTAGCCTGGCTCTAAAATTTATAATGTATACACAGGCACAACTGATTCATTAATGGTAAAAAGTTCTCTGCTTTTATTAAAATTTAAATGCATGCTCATGTTCTCTTTTGCATTTGTATTTCTCCCAGCTGATGAGTCTTTCTCCTAATTTCGTCATCATTTTGAGCAAAGTAAATGAAAACAAAGACCAACTCGGAAGTTTTTTTTAAACCAAGCATCCGAATTTAGAGGCACGTCTGTCTCCCAAAAGGCCCCGGAGCGTTTCTATTAAATATATTATATAAAAACTATCTTTTGAATACAAACTGTATAACTTACCAAAGTCCAGTCGCTTCGTGCATTATCCTCATACGCCGCGCTGGTTGCACTGCACATATCCATTATGCGCAATACATTGTTATGCTCTTTTTTAATGGCAGTCAGCAAAATAGCGTCACTTAAATTCATTTTTTTTTTCAAATGTAAATTAAAAGTAAAACTCTTCGCACTAAAAAGAACCACAATCAGCTGTTTGGACGTGGACGTGGACGTGGACGCGGGATGCAATGGAGACACCATTCGACTTTTTGGAAACATCGCATTAGATATTACTAGATTTATCGTTCGAAAAACTATCGAATGGGCGATTGTGTCAAGGGAACCAAACAAACTCCACCGAAGTTAACTTAACTTTCTTGTCTCATCTTTCTTTTGAACATACTTCGGCAAGCAGCAATCGTATACTCGTGACTGCCTGAAGAGAGTGCAGCTATCGCGGGCACCCGGCCCCATCTTTGATATAGTTTCTCTAGGTGCAGCAATGTTCGAAGATTGTTCTTGAAACTCGAAGTGGTTTAAAATTCGCAGTTTGAAATTTTTTGAAAAATATTTTGGAATATATATTTGAAACTTTTTTAAAATGTAGTTTGAAGAAATAAAAAGTTCGAGGCAAATCAAGGCTTAACCATAGCCAGTGCGTGACGTAGTGTCTGGGCCAGAGCCGCATACAAGCATACGATCAGCCTATAACGCTAACTAAGACTCAGTGTCAGAGCTAGAACGTCTGAGGGCCATCCTAATGGAAATGGGCACTGCGACAGAAAGTGATGTCTAGACCTGATATGGTTAAGTTAATTTATCTAGGATCATCTGCGTCTCTTTAATGAAACTGAGCATATCCTTAGACGATGTGTTTCTGATCTCATAAGATGTAATAAAAGGTCCAGTCATCCAGTCCAGTTTATTTAAGTGATATCTCAGTGGATAATGGCCGGTGAGGTAGCCCAAAAGCAACCTCAGATCAGATCTATTGAGATGTGAGTTGGTTTTTGGGGTTTATAGGACGGGTTAGAAGCTTGGACTGCCGTAGACTAGGATATTGTATCCAGTAACGGGACGCAGTGCTTTTAAACCGATCTATTATGAAAGATTTTGAGCTAGCCCAGCTAAGTCCGCAAAATTGCTCCGGACCGGCTATGAAGGAAGTTGCCGAACCAGTTCTGGCTAGTTCATCAGCTTTTTCGTTGCGCTCGTTACCCTTTTGGCCAGGTACCCAACAAATAGCAACTTTGCGGACGATTGACAGTTGTTGGATGATGTCGTAACATTGAATAACCAATTTCGAGGAGAAATTCCAAGAGGATAGTGCTTTAATTGCCGCTTGGCTATCTGAAAGATTGGCCCGTTTAGGTCTTTTATCCAAAAGATGTCCGGCGCAGACCTCGAAGGCGTGGACCTCACATTGAAAAATCGTGGGCAAGCCACCCATGGCAATAGCGTTCCTGGTGTTGGGTCCGAAGACACTCGCACCTGTGTCCGTATCGGTAAGTGAACCATCAGTGTACCAATTGATCGTAGATGGTCCAGTACCAAGGCTGCCTAGTACTGGACCAGGTCTGAAAAAAGGCTTACTATGAACAAAAATATGGCGTATGCAGGCTATAAAATGTGATATTTTCATGGATTAGGTCCTTTCAAAAACATTTCAAACAAAATATTTTTTGTGTTATGCATACATTTAATTGACAATTAAATATTTAATGATAAACTACATTAAGTATAACATTTCGAGAAGTTCTTTAAAATTTGTGGTAGTACGTTTGCATAAATATCCTTTAAATATGATTATGTATGTGTGTGTGTGTGTGTGTGTGTGTGTGTGTGTGTGTGTGCAAGCGTTTCAAGAAATAGTTTGTTCATTTTGTTTTTCTTTGTATAGATTGCCAAAACTTTGGAAAAATCGTAAAAGATTTCTAAATAATTGCATATGAAAAAAAAAAAAAAATGTATGAGTCAATCTCATCAACGTTGCTGCTGCACCTTCTCTTCGTCCATAATATGGCGATCGACTTGTTCATTATTGAGGATTATGTTGAGGATAAAATCCTGCATCTACTTCTACGCCTTCACACATTGGATTACGTTTAGCATCGGTAATAGCTGCATTCCTAGCAGCCGCGCTGGTACTCGGCTGTGGATCTAAATCAACCATTTTGGTTTCGTCGCACTTCATATATGCGTTCAGCTCAAGCGTCTTTGGTAATTGCTTCTCTTTGTGATAGGCCAACAGCTCCGGCGACAGCTTCAGCTCGAAATCGGTCATACGTCCGGGATTACTGCTGAAGTACAGCTGGCCAAGACGCGTACCGGTCGGCGACTGTTCCCAACATTGCATTATAAAATTTGGCACTTTGACCACCCAAACTCCACAATTAATGCCGCGTAGATCAGTTACCACATCGGTATAAGATAGTTTGTCGTCCGACATCTTGAATCGTGGTCTATGAATTGCGTAGTCACTATTTATAAACAACAACAACAACAACAAAAAATAAGTTCGCGTTATATAAACTTTCTTTTATGGAATTACAAATTAAAAGAAAAGAAATTTTCTTTTTTTTTTTAATTATATTTGGTAAATTTTTTTAGACATTTTTTTATTTACCTTTAAGAAACGACTGCTTTGATTGGTTTTCGCTGAACAATGTTCTTATTTGGACTTCTTGAAATTATAGTGTGTTGCAACACTGTAATAACTTGGAATTTATAGTGTGTTGCAACACTGTAAGAATTACAAACACTGCCAGTATTTAGTAAGAGTGTTGTAGGCGGTTGAATTTGAATAATTTGTTATGATACTGTTTCGATAAAATGATGTGTATTTCAATTTCAGTAGAATTTCGCTATTTGAATTCACTTTGAAATAGTAGTATGGAATTCATATTCTCAAGGTCTGGTATATTCAACTAGCGAAACTCTTCTGAAATTATACGGATTCGCATTTTAGTACAATAACACAATGATATATAAAAAATATATTTCAGAATTTGCAGAGTTATAAAGGCATCTGGCTGCAGACAGTATTAGTAAAATCTAACTAAAATACATGTTAGTCCAATGAAATACAATTTTTTCTATACGCCGTGCTCCCATCTTCGCAGACTTTTACGTTTTTCGATTTCAGCAAAGATTCAATCAGATTTTTTTGATTGAATTGAGTTTGATGTCACTTTAAGTGGAAGTTTGTTTAGTTTTTAAGTAAGATTCAAAGATAGCGTGATAAACTTGCGCATAAAATCGTACAACGCAAAACTACATAAGTAAAAATGGAAAGAAATAGGAGAACGGACCAAGTAGATTAACCATCTGTAACCAGACTTTCATTATGGTGCTTGCAGAAAAAAAAACTCCCGGCTTAAAAACTGCAGTCAGACGCACACCTCGCAAGAAGTGGTCTTTTTCTACAGGCAGTCAGAAGTAAAAACAGTTGCGTGAGAACACGCTTTAAAATAGAAGCGAAGAGGCATTTCAACTCTGTTTATTCTCGTCTTGCTCCTTGTTCAAGCAACGAGAATTTTTTTACCAAGAGTACGACACAGATCTGGTGTATTCAATGACCTCCTTGAAAACAGTGTCAATGGAGTGGGAGATATGTTTCCTATGCTCACATATATCTTCAGAAGCGGAACAGCACGATTTTTAGATCGTGATTGGGGGAGCTCTCGTGGAGACGTTGTGCAGGTTGCATTGATTAACTTGACGAAACAAGTAAATCGAGCAAAATACATCCATTTGATAATCGTCGGTACCTACAAATCGAGACCAATAGACATTAGCGACTTTTAGAGAATTGCTACTTCAAAGCGGCTCCACAAATTAAAAAAAAAAATTACTGTCTGAACAGTATATTTATCCAGTTTAGTGCACCCTGTATTGTTCATTGTTGCTCTTTTTTCTAGTTTTACTGTGCACTAATTTATTTTTTGTGTAAAGAGGGACCGCATGAATTAATTACACAGAGTCGCAAAATTTTGAACAGTGTCACCGAATTTTGATGGCTTTACATCAAACATCAAATGGGTTGGAAGTCAATCGCACACCATTCTTTGAGTTGGTCACACTGGACACATTAATAGAAGTTTCTCGAATAATTTGATAATTAACAGCAGGCGTGCTTCTTTGCGTCAAAGTAAAACAATATCAATTTTTGAATGTCATTTCGACTGGAATGTATTCAGCTCATTCATTCCCAGACGCTCGTCGAGGCGAGTTGTCTATTTCATTTTCGGTAGAAAAAAATAATCTAAATTAATTGTGTAAAATGTAACGAAACGTTACGTTAGGCGGCAGATCGTATTCCGCGTTTTTGCATTTTTAGTGCCTTTGAAATGCAAAAATTCAAATACGGTATTGCCTGCAAAGCATCCACAAAACAAAAAATAGAGATACACATACATACGACGCAGAAGGAGTTCCCGGCAGAGGTGCAGAAAAACATCCTCGCGTTTCTACAGGCGCTAACGAGTTGGTGTAGGGGTATGGCAATGTTCGGCGGCGTGGACTCTGCAGAGAAGCGACTTTGTTGAGCGTTTATGTGGCCGGAACAATGCCGTTGCCGGTGGACAGCAACTAGGATATGCGGTCCGCGACCTATATTTGCCGGAGTCTGTGGCGTCAGCATTATACTCGCATAGGTATGTATATCATTATTCGTCGTCAAAGCTACTCAATGCGGTTTGCAGGCTTGTATTGTATTATTCAACAACAGGTTAATTTATTGAAATGCGATATGTTTGACTGTTTGTTCCTATATTGTACAATGGTTTAATGGTTTGTGTTTGTATATATCTGGGTAAGGTCTATCATGAACGCTTATGGCAGCCGACATCAGCCGAAGTCCTAAAGATATGTCCGGCGCAGTTCAGATTATATAGCAAGTTAAGTGGGACGCCGATTCTAAACGATCGGCCTGCTTCGATAAATTTTTCATTTGATTATAAATTTGAGCTTTAACCTTCAAAAATGAAAATTATGCTATGTAAAATATTACTAATTTCATTCTGCTCATTTTTGCTTCTGCCTCCCCTTAGACGGTTGTCGTCACCGGTCAGCTTGCAGATAGTGAAGCAATCCGCGCAACAGAAGGAGTCCAAGAATTGCTACATCCCACTGAAAGATGAATTTGTAATGATGACATCTAACACTGCTGGGAACAATCTGGTCGTATATAAGCTGCTGAGAATGTTGACACAACATAAATGTAAAGCTTACGCACATTTTTTCTTAACAATTTGAATTTATTTTTTAACTTTTGTCGTCCTCATCCATCATCCAATTTATAAAATATATGTTTCATAATAAGACTTAATAAAATGTATATGTCCTTAATTTTATTTTGGTCCTTTATTCGATCTTTTAATCAGTCGTCCAGTCGGTTTGCTCTTTTAATCCTCTCTATAAGTGCGCGCCCGTGAGACCAGGTGTAAATCAGCGGGTATGTTGGCACTACTGAGCAAAATGAGATGGTGCGCTACGTCATACACTGTTGAAGCTGGGTTGAGGCTATCATGCTGTGTTGGTAATAGTCTATACTCAATAAAGTATAGGGTGCACTAAACTGGATAAATCCACTGTTCAGACAGTAATTTTTTTTTTTTAATTTGTGGAGCCGCTTTGAAGTAGCAATTCTCTAAAAGTCGTTAATGTCTATTGGTCTCGATTTCTAGGTACCGACGATTATCAAATGGATGTATTTTGCTCGATTTACTTGTTTCGTCAAGTTAATCAATGCAACCGGCGCATTGTTGCTATGTAACGTAGGCGTGGTGTGTGATGGCGTTTGCCATTCTCTTGAGAACAGCCAATTTACGATTCTTTTGGAAACGGGTGAAGTAGCTCACAAAAGTCCGTTTGGACACGTATCTCCTGGGTAAGCCACGGAGCTTCCTTGGTGAGCAAACTGTGAGAAGGCAAGACTTCCCTCAATTTGAGTTTGGTGCGCAGGATTTGGTTCCCGCCACAGCGAAACAACATTTACCAGTGAAGACACAGAGAAAGCCTCAATACATTAAATGCGATGGATAAAAAAGTCATTATTTGATATCTAGTATAGTTGCCATGCAAAGGAAACACGAACTTGAATGCGGAAACGACACGACCTGGTCTTCAATTTCATACCTATGGAAGAGCACGTGTACACGCCCCGACGGAAGTTTCAGACGATGCGGCTAAAGGTGAATTTTACGAGCGTCTCGAACGTCTTTACGAGCGCTCCCCCAATAACGAATGAAAGATTAAAAGATCGAATAAAGGAACACGCATTTTGCTATGCACAAAATAAAATTAAGGACATATACATTTTATTTAAGTCCTATTATGAAACATATATTTTATAAATTGGATGATGGATGAGGACGACAAAAGTTGAAAAATAAATTCAAATTGTTAAGAAAAAATGTGCGTAAGCTTTACATTTATGTTGTGTCAACATTCTCAGCAGCTTATATACGACCAGATTGTTCCCAGTTGGATTCATCTTTCAGTGGGATGTAGCAATTCTTGGACTCCTTCTGTTGCGCGAATTGCTTAACTAGCTGCAAGCTGACCGGCGACGACAACCGTCTAAGGGGAGGCAGAAGCAAAAATGCACAGAATGAAATTAGTAATAGTTTACATAGCATACTTTCCATTTTTGAAGGTTAAAGCTCAAATTTATAATCAAATGAAAAATTTATCGAAGCAGGCCGATTGTTTAGAATCGGCGTCCCACTTACCTTGCTATAGAATCTGCACTGCGCCGGACACATCTGTAGGACTTCGGGTGTTATTGGCTGCCGTAAGCGTTCATGATAGACCTTACCCAGATATGTGTAGCGTTCGCGGTCCTCATATCCTTGCTGCTGTCCACCACCGGCATGTTCCGGCCACCTAAACGCTCAACAAAGTCGCTTCTCTGCAGAGTCCACGCTGCCGAACATTGCCATACCCCTACACCAACTCGTTAGCGCCTGTAGAAACGCGAGGATGTTTTGCTGCACCTCTGCCGGGAACTCCTTCTGCGCCGTATGTATGTGTATCTCTATTTTTTGTTTTGTGGATGCTTTGCAGGCAATACCGTATTTGAATTTTTGCATTTCAAAGGCACTAAAAATGCAAAAACGCGGAATACGATCTGCCGCCTAACGTAACATTTCGTTACATTTTACACAATTAATTTAGATTATTTTTTTCTACCGAAAATGAAATAGACAACTCGCCTCGACGAGCGTCTGGAAATGAATGAGCTGAATACATTGAAGTCGAAATGACATTAAAAAATTGATATTGTTTTACTTTGACGCAAAGAAGCACGCCTGCTATTCATTATCAGATTATTCGAGAAACTTCTATTAATGTGTCCAGTGTGACCAACTCAAAGAATGGTGTGCGATTGACTTGCAACACTTATGGTATTTTAAGGCCATCAAAATTCGGTGATTGCAATTAAAATAGGTTCTCAATGGAAGGGATTAGATATTCCTAAGGATGGTATTGGTATTTAGTGGCACATACTGTTCCACGTTTTCCAACACCATTTTAGTTCGAATCGTTCAACTGTTATACCCTAAACACATCATAAATCAAAAAATATAAAAAAAAAATTAAAAAAATCCAATTTAATCGTTTGTTTTTAAATTGTTTGAAATTCGAGCAAAAAGTCAAATTATTGAAATTATTTGTATTGTATTTTCGGTTTGTGGTACAAAAAGAATAATGTCTCTAAAAATAGACACAATACTTTTTATTTAGCTTGGTTTTTGCTAATTCAAATGTCTCACAAATGAATTTCTCGTTTAATGTCGAATGTCACACATAATTAATTTATGAACAACATTTGCAACATTTTCGACCATTGTCCTTAAACGTTGCTGTTCAATTTGTTATTTGTTCTATTTTTCGATTTACAATTGCAATTATTTATTTAGTTTTTCCTCTAATGTAGCTAAAATTCAAATGAAATGTAAACAAAAATGGTTCATCTAAATTGCCGTTTACGAATATCTGAAAATTTTAATGAATTACTACAGCTGCAAATGTGATAGAATGCAAAAATATTTCGAGAAAATCGTGTCTAGAACCGAAAGTGAAAATTTCTTTTTGAAGCGTGTCAAAATTATTGTATTTAATTAAATCAGAGATGGGCACGGGTCTTCGCAGTAGCAAAAGCCAATTCGTGTACTCATATACATACATATATACAAATTTATGCTTGACGAAGTCAGCTCTAGAGAAAGAAAATTACTGTCAACGTGTTTAGTTCGAAATAAAAACAAAATTTTACCTATAAAATCAACAAAGTGTGCGATTGATCTTTATGGAGAGAACCTCTGAAAGAGAACAGTAAACGAATATAATTTGATATGTTCATAAGTAGTTGAATTTCAAGCAAATATTGACTTTAATAAAAAGTGTTTTCATGCTTAATAGTATGAAAAACGAACGGTGGGATTATAAGGCGGCCGCGCGTAAATGTAAACAAGATACGCCCATTTAAATATGTGTGAAGCTTCCGTTCATAAAAAGTCACCATATCGAAATTCAAGTTGATATTGCCTGTACAAAATTAGTTTTTCATGCAAAATATGAAAAGTCAGCGGTGGCTTTGTGTGAAGACTAACACTAAAAGTGGGCTGGAAACGTCTATTAATATATATGTGTGAATCATAAGTTCACAAGGAGCCACCATATAAATATTCTAGTTGATATTGCCGGTAATGAACATGTTTTTCATGCAAAAGCCGAAAAGTGTGCGGTTGGTTTGTATGGAGCTACCCCTAAAAGTGAGCATGGCATGGTCATTTTGATATAGATATGTTCAGCCCAAGAACATAGTAGTAGAAAGTATGTATACACGGTTTCAGTTTGATATCTTAAAAACTATGCTAATAGTTTACACTCACTTAGATAGAGGACAGATGAACTGACATGACTATTTCGTTTCGCCTTGTCGAGCTGATCAAGAATATATATGTATATACTTTATAGCGCCTCCGATATTTCTCTTAATGCATTATAAACTTTCAGACAAACTCATAACACTACTATGTGTGAATGGTATAAAAAACAACGCTGTCGCACAACTAATGCTTTTAATTTATAAGTTTGTTCCCATGGCTTTTGCTATTCGAAGTTTTGCCTAGTGCATCGATTCTAGGAGGCATTATCCAACCCACATATGGTATATATGTATGTATATATGTTAATACTCTCTCTTTCTCTCACTAAATCGTTCAATATGAACATTCAGGATTTCCAGCTCGGCAAGCATAACGCTGTTTCACAATTGCCGTCGTTCATGGCATTTCGTGCTCTCGTGAAATATTTTACAATTCAAAAGTCAACAAAACGCTAATAAAAATAAATAAATACACACGAGTTTATAAAAAAACATATTCAACCATGCGAAAATGCACTTGCTCGCATCCGAGTGGACGGTACTGCGTTTATACAATGAACAAATTCGTTCGAGTATCTATAGGTACATTGACGTGCAAAATTATTTGGACAAGAACACATTTTTTGATGGTACTCGTTGTTGTTAATGATCAATAATCTGATCAGCTTCCAAAATAAAAAAGAAAAAGATTTAGACAATATATCTATATACTGGTATATAAAAATCCCTATTTCCATTGGTCACGCCATAACTTGAGAAGGGCTTAACCGATTTCATTCATCTTTTTTATGTTTTCTAATAATTTGTAGAAGGTTCTTACGGAACGAAAAATTAAGAAAATTGGAAAATTTCAGAAAACCTAACGACTATGTTAACTTCGTGCGTTACGTGACTGAACTCCTGCTAAACGGTTGGACCAATTTTGATGAAAAAATTTAAGATAGGGTGATGAAATGTTGTATATGGGATCGAAGAAGGAAGGGAAAGGGTAAGGGAAAGGAGAGTGATGGGGAAGAGGTGGAAGAGAAAGATGTGGCAGTGAAAGAGGGGCAGAGAAATAGGGAAAGGGGAATGGGTGGTAGGGGAAGGAGTGGCAGGGGGAAGAAGGGTAGGGGAATCAGAGGTAGGGTATGGGTATGGTAATGGGATCGAAGGGGACAGGGAGAAGGAGTGGTAAAGTAAAGGGCAGTAGAGAAAGGGGCATGGGAAAATAGGTGCAGATGAGATGGGTAGGAGAATGGGTGGTATGGTAAGGGGGAATGAGAAAGGAGGAGCATGGGGAAGGAGGGACAGGGAGAAGGAGTGGCAGGGGAAGGAGTGGCAGGGGAAGGAGTGGCAGGGGAAGGAGTGGCAGAGGGAAGGAGAGGCTGGTGGATAGGCAGAAACACGACGGGTACTAGCTAGTACACAATATTTAAAAAAAAAGTATGGGTCTTACAAATTAAGACTTAAGCTATTTGTGCATGATATATCTATCCATGCACAAAAAGCTAAAGTATAAATTTAAGAATTAAATAGCCTTAAAAGATTCATCGTAAATAGATTAGAATACACTGAGAACTGCTTCATTTCGCGGGCGAAGTAGTTCCATGTGCGAGCAACTCTCACCCGAAAATGATCATTCAATAAGCTTGAAAGTACGGTTTGGTATAATAATCTGTTGATTTCTTTGATACCATGAAAATTGAAAAAAAAAAAAAAAAGATTTGTTAGATAAGAAATAACCTGGTATTTTATTATATTAAAAAAGTGAAAAAGAATTGTTAATCTTATAAAGTCATCCATTGAACAATTATATAAACGCATTACATACCTAGAAATATAACTCAGTGGTCTAACATTGAATACATATCTTGCAATTATATTAAATAGCAATCTAACTTTCTTCTTAGAATTCATGTAGTGCCTGAGAATGCCTCTAGACCGTTTGTAGCTGAATTTTGTAGAATTTTAAAGATGCTTCACTGAAATACGTTGTTGGAGAGAATTAAAACTTCTTGACGCCCTGACCCTTGCCAACTTTCAGTACATTGTAACGCACGGTTTTTGAAAGTGGACGGCACTCGCTAATGGTGACAATATCACCATCGTGTTTGGCATCTCTGAAGGCAGGCGAACAGTGGACGCTCATGTTTCTGTGACGCTTCCTAAAACGTGAATATTTGCGTACAAAATTCAAATAAGTACTGCGTATGACAATGGTGCGCTACATTGTACTTTTGCGTACAACACCGGTCAGAATGCGTCCACGAATTCAGATATTGCCGGTCCAGGGGGCACTGCTTGTCAATATATATATATAGGTGCCATCAATGGCCTCACGTGGTGTCGTGAAACCCAAGCCTACATCGCGATAACGACGCAGAATCTTCTTCATGACAAGACCGGGTTAGTGTTTACGGTTTAGGTAAACACCGAATTGTTGCTGGAAGGCTCTCTCTTGTTCCGATTGGCCATGTTCGTGCAAAAGGATGGCTAATGTTCTATAAAGCTTTGCTAAAATCTAATGAAACATACAACACAAAAAAACTTTTTAGAACTAATATGACTTCTGATTTGGTCTGTAAGGTAACATAGAATTGATGTACTATTGTAGCCAATCCTATATGTAATAATTTGGTCCTTAATAATATTTTCCACTACTTTGGACATAACAGTTAAAATGATTGTAGGTCGCAAATTTTAAAATCTACAGGAGTGAATGTTCTTTTTGATTGACGTTACGCAAGCTTTCTTCCAATCAGCAGGAAATGAAGAACAAAAAAATTGAGTTTAAAATTGAGTTTACTAAAAACGTAACTTCATTGCATATGATTGGCAAAATCAATTTTATTAAACTCTGTGGTATTTTATCAACACCACAAGCATTCGATATTATTCTCATTATGGCAATATAGAGTTCATCCATTGTAATGCTACGTAAAGAAAATCTATCAAACTTCCCGCCGTCCAACAACAACACCCATGGTCGCTTGAAAAGGGACTGTGACGTGAAAGAAAATATACATTGAGATCATTAACATTGACTACTAACTCAAAACTATTATTTTTAGCAACGCGAGTGTCCCATAAATGTTTGGGATGTTGATTGCGAAACAGCAAATAGTCTTCTCGATGTTTTGCCTTACGTATCACATTCTTAGGATGGTTTTTTACTTTCCAATACTTTCCAATTTCTGGTAGAGCGATCAACATAGTAGCGGCGAAGTGCTATAACGCGTAGGGATAAAATATATCTTATATTTATATTTAATACGCATCAATTCGCATCACTTAACTCATTTTGCATCCAAATGGAATGCAAAAATATCAGTGGTTCTCCGCGATTGCCGCAAAAGTGAGATGGTCACACTATGTACAACCAAAACAAAATCAGCTGTTAAACGCATCTGAGTTGCGAAATGCGTTTGGTGGCAACACTTTTTCGGAAATGCGTTTGCTGGAGATGCCACATAAAATAGATCTCTAAAAAATGAGTTTCAGTTTGTGCTGACTAATCAGCTGACTGTCGATGTAGCAAATTCAAACGATTTGATTGATACGATGACAGACTTGAGCAGCCTTTATACCTTACTCAGCAATTTTGTGAGTAGCTCAGCTGAGTAGTTTAGTAAGCTTTTTTTTCTGCTCATATGAATGTTTAAACTGATATCATTTCAAATGGCACATAAACTAATTGATCTAAGCACTCAGCCCGCCAATTTTGTCGTCAGTGTCGGAAGTGTTGCCTACAAATTATATGAAGTTTTTGGCGAATTTTTAGTAAATGCATGTCGAATTTTTGTGTGTGTTTTAACAAAAAATCATGTGCATGTGGAAAAAGAAGAATGTTTTGTTTAAATTATCTATTGAAAGAACAGCTCACTGAAATTTACGGAGCAGGCTGAAAAGTGTTTTCAAAATTAAAATCAAAAATCTGAAAAATACAATTAGACGGCTGTAAGATTTATAATTGTTGTTGTAACAGCTTGGTTTGGGCTGCATCAGGAAATACATATATACAATTTATTATATTATGAATGGATTGTATTGTGCAAAGCGATTTTTTGAATACGAGAGAACGATAGACCGAAATGTAACACTACGTATCAAGGCCAAGGAAAGAAGTAACATCTACTGTTCGTAACCAGAGGTCTAAAGGACTCAATTGAGTCGGACGGGACGGGCAATTAAACAGATGTATTGCAACGTGCGGTGATTGGCCGCATTCGGGGCAGCAATTATTATTGCTTATCCCAATTCTTTCCCTGTAGCACTCGAGCATATTTCTCCATCCGGATCTCAACTGTGCTAGTTTGGTTCTGGAGCTACGAGGAAGACGTTTTTCGTGCTCATTTATAGGTGATGGTCTTCCACCTAATATTACATTGTCCCTATAAGAGCGTATAGATTGTTCAATTGCATCTTTATGCAGTTGAGCACTTCCAGAAGTATAATCATACTCCTCTATGCTACTATTAGGAATACAACGATTGATACTCGTTTTTTAGGTTCTGATATCGGTTCTTATTCGGGTAGGGGCTGTTCTCGTGAGATTGCCATGGTTTGGATGATGACTTCTGTACGCAGCTAAAAATAACTGTTTCGAAAGCAGCTCATTATGTTGATGAACAGGTAGCATCTTTGTTTCTTCATGCAAATGGTTTTCATGGGTTATTTGCAGACAACCAGTGGCAGAATTTAGCGCACTATTCTGACTTCTTTGCAGGCAATGCCATTGCGTCTTACTTAGGAATGGAGTCCAGACAGGAGCAGCGTAATTTAGGACAGAAAGTGCGATAGCTTTGTAAGTTGTTATTATTGTCTCTTTGTCCTTACCCCAAGAAGACCCAGCAAGCGCTTTCAGCACTTTGTTTCTCGACTTGAGACGATTATTTGTCTTGGTGGCATGAGCCGAGAATCTAAGTAATGGGTCAAATTTTGTTCCAAGTATCTTCGGGTACTGAACTGTCGGAATACTCAAACCTCCAACAAAGAAATCTAGTTCCATCCACACTTCCTTAGTCCAGGAGGTGAAAGTGGAGGCAGATGACTTGTGTGTTGAAACCTTGAGGTTAAGTGTTAATTCTCGCGCGATGATATCATCGACATTCATGCCCGAGGATAAAATGGAACAATCATCTGCATAGGTCACCAGTTTTATATAGGGAGGGGGGAAGAGGCATCTTTGCCAAATAAAGGTTGAACAGCAGAGAAGAGCGAACTCCACGCTGCCGAATACTTGTCTTTAACTTTCGATATCCCGACCTCAACGTATGCCCTTCTACCATTAAGATAGTTTAATAGCCGGATAGTTAGGTGAAGTTCAGATCTTGAAACAGGATTGCATGATCAACTGTAACAAATGCCTTGTTCAAGTCTTGAGCCACCATCACTATACGTTCGTATGGCCTCGGCTTGTTGAGAATAAAAGCGTACCACGACTTCTCCTGAAACCATGCTGGTGATCTGCTAGAAGGCAGTGTTCTGTCATTGAAGGAAGTATTAATGACTCTAGAACTTTCCCAACAGGTGAAAGAAACGAAAAGAGGAACCAAGTTCAGCTTCACTGCCAGTTTTCAAGAGAGGTACAATCCTAGCTACCTTCCATACGTCAGGAACAATTTGTTGAGAAATGGAGAGGTTTAACACATGCGTAAGATATACAACCGCTATAGGTCGAAGGTGCTGCAGCATCAGCATTGAAATGCCGTCTGGGCCGAGTGCCTTGGCTGATTTTGCTTTCTCTATAGCAGCCGAAACTTTCTCACATGTAAAATCTACCAAATCTTCATGTCCTTTTCTCTTCTTAATATGACCTATGGATTTACGCTTTAACCTATTCTGCTGAGAAGGGTGTTGCACGAACTTTCTGCAGAAATAGGTGGCAAACTTCTTTGACGATCCTAAGATTTCTAGTCGTATTAATAGCTTAATTTAATTTGTACAACCAATTGAAGCAAAACACTTTTGCTATATTCCAAAATAAACCGAGTTTGTTTCGCCACTTAAATGAGACTCAATGCGTTGGAAAGGTATATTATTTTGGTCCAATAGGATGCCCTTCCTTTTGAATGGCATTTACATTTAAATTTACAAAAACACCTTCATTTTCATTTCAATTGTTGATTAAAATGTAATGAATTCAACTTTTGAACATATTCAATTCCAATACCATGTATTGAAATGAAGATTTTCATTTATTTTTTATATTACATATGTATTTTTAGGTTTCTCCGCTCTGTAAATTTCAAGACACTATTTAACATGTCTGCTTTTTTACTTGTCAAAATACTTTTGCCCGCTAATGTAGTATGTACTTGTATATTCCCAAATACACGTAGAATATACTATATGCAACACTGACACAACCCAAAACAACAATAACAATAATATGCCACTATGCCATGTTTCAACTATATATGTATGTTTTCCGGTGCGTGTTTGTATCTAAAGATACTCCTATAAGTACAAGCATACATAAGCAAGAATAACTATCTGTGAACATGAGCACTATTCTTATGGGAAATATAAAATAACGAAGATACACAGAATAGACAGACATGAACTGAAACTGCTAGGCAAACTTCTTCACTTTGGTGATACACAGTCGGGAACTTTGAGTGTGTTTATGTTAATTTATTAGAACAATAGTGTTAAGTCTTTAACAACATTCAAAGAGAATTTAGCTATAGATTTTTCACATATCGTGTGGATTAATTAAAGCAAAACACGAGTTGTAATTGAAGTGGAAGAAATCCAAATGATATTTCACACTATAAAGCAATAATATTTTATTGCTTCAACTCTGATTTTAATTGAACTAATCGACTCCTCGCCACTTAAATTGTACACTACCTTGTTGGGAGGAATGTTAAGAGGAGCACGGACGAATGTAATTTTTTTTCTAAACTAATCCGTGTAAGGTAGGAGAAACCAGGTAGCAGTCTTGGCAAGTCACAAAAACTCTCTCTCAATTTCTCGCTCTCTCTCTCTCTCTCTCTCAGCTATCTCAATTTGCTACAGCTGCTACTTTTTTTGTTTCTTTCGCTTACTTTGGTTTCAGTTGGAAGTGTGAAGAAAAAAATATATCTATCTCTGTCGTGCTGTAAAGGGCGATTCACATTGTAGAGCATGTCGGTCGTGCAGCTCCACGTTTTGCTCGAAGCTGTTGTGGGCGAACTTGCAAACATGTTGGCGAGCATCAGTTGAGTGTGTTTTTCATAGTTTTTAGTTGGTAAAATATTAAAAAAAAGAGAAATCAATTAAATATTTAGAACAGAAAAAGGGAAAGAATTGACACACCAAATAAAACTATTTTATACCGCTCTCTTTCTGTGCAGTCTTAGAGCAATGCTGTCCAAAAGGAGTGCACCCAAATATAGTGTACAAAATATAAAACGATTTAACGATTAAAATTTCTTGCGAATAAAAAATTTATATATAATTACATTTATTTCATTGCAGGTAAATACCTCGTCATACTGAGGACAAATTTCATGGTAATTAAATCGCTTAAATATAATTATAAGTAAGTGAACTAATATTTATTTATTAAATAACTATTCGATTAAAATTTTTATTCATGGATTACCTTGTGTGTAAATGGGAGTTAATAAGAGGCAGGTCTATACCATCTCCACAACAGTGTCAGAATTTGTTGGGCTATCCTACATTATATACAGTGAGAACTGCCTACATTGGACACAGTTGGTTCGGCCGTTTTTTGGCCAATGTGACTGTGTGTGCATTGTAGAAAGAAGTGTGTTCATATGTTTGTAGAATCTGAGATAAAATTTCGACCACAGTGCAATTTGCATCATTTTCATTAATATGCAATTGTTTTAATTTATGCATTTTATTATTAAGATCAACAGCATCCTCTTTAAAATGCTGTAAACTGCGAATAATTTCTTCGGCCACCGAAATCCGATGAAATCACCAACCGTAGACCCAGTAGCTAGAAAACATTTTGTGATTATCAAATCTTTCACTTCTTTCCTTGCCCGTGTAATCCAAAGGACGGTATCTGATATAGTTGCTTTTTTTGCAAAGATCTTCGTTCGATTGTCTTATATCAATTTGAGTTACCACAAAATTAGACATTTTAGACTTGTAATAAGTCTTGAAAGCTTGGAAGATCTATTTTCGCACTCTTAGACATTTCACCCTGAAGTACAAGGGTTTTTTTGGGCAGCTAACGGTAAAATGAGAAAGTCTCATCCGCATTGAATATATACTTGAGCGCGTATCCCTCGCATATTCCCTTGAACTTATTTTTCCACTTTAGTGATACCTGAAGATCAACATTTTCCCGAAATGTAACAATACGTGTCAAGGCCCAGGAAAGACGGGATGGGACGGTACAGGCAATCAAACAAATGAATTGTATCCTGCAGCAATTATTATTGCCTATCCCAATTCTTACCCTGTAGTACTCGAGCATATTGCTCCATCCGGATCTCAACTGTGCAACTTTCGTCCTGGAGCTACGAGGGAAATGTTTTTCGCTCTTATTAATAGATGGTTGTTTTCCACCTAATATTACATTATCCCTATAAGAACGTATACATTCTTCAATTGCATCGTTATGCAATTGAGCCCTTCCAGAAGTATAATCATACTCCTCTATGCTACTATTAGGAATACAACGATTGATACTCGTTTTTTAGGTTCTGATATCGGTTCTTATTCGGGTAGGGGCTGTTCTGGTGAGATTGCCATGGTTTGGATGATGACTTCTGTACGCAGCTAAAAAGAACTGTTTCGAAAGCAGCCAGCTCATTATGTTGATGAACAGGTAGCATCTTCGTTTCTTCATGCAAATGGTTTTCATGGGTTATTTGCAGACAACCAGTGGCAGACTTTAGCGCACTATTCTGACTTCTTTGCAGGCATTGCCATTGAGTCTTACTTAGGAGTAGAGTTCACACAGGAGCAGCGTAATTTAGGACAGAACGTCCGCTAGCTTTATAAGTTGTTATTAATGTCTCCTTATCTTTGCCCCACGAAGACCCAGCAAGCGCTTTCAGCACTTTATTTCTCTTGGTGGCATGAGCCGAGAATCTAAGCAATGAGTCAAATGTTGTACCAAGTATCGTCGGGTACTGAACTGTTGTAATCCTCAAACCTCCTACAAATACATCTAGTTACATCCTCACCTCTTTAGTCCAGGAGGTGAAAATGGAGGCAGATGACTTGATCACTGGTCCAACTCTTTGGTTTGAAGCCACACTATTATTGTTCGATCCAATGGCTCCAGCCGTTTACACACTTCGTGGTGGTACATTTATATCTATAAATTTTTATATCTATGATTGACAGTATACGTATTACACGGTAATTCGCGTAGACAGCGGCAACTTCTTTCCTAAAGATAGAACAAAGCATACTGAGATTTTAATCGTTGATCATGCATGCATCGGACCATCTCTTGCATAATAATTGAAACATTCGCCTTACAAACTTCAGTTTTTTTTATTGATTACTGAGTCAATTTCATTGTAGTCCGGTGGCTCTACATAGCCACCGGACTATATTGAAATACTTCTCTAGAACTGCTTTGATTAGAGAAATGATTAGAGAAATGACTTCACCATAATCCCAACGATACCGGTGTATAATGTAACCAGGCTTTCATTGTTTATTTTTCCAAACCACGCTAGAAGGCTTGCAACTAACTTCTAACGTATCAATGGCTTAAAGGATTTTAACTTCATACTTATACCATACAATCAACGTTCGCTGAATACAGTATTTTTCTTTGCTAAAAATTGTATTAATTTGTCAATGATTTGCATTCAACTTCAAATGTGTGTTCAGTTTGCTTCAATTAACTTGTATTCTTCTTTCTTCTTAGAGTCTGTTAAGCAACAGAGCTTGATGCAATGTATCAATATTTCAGACGAGTTCATCAATATGTTCTCTTTAGAATAGTGTACCGCACTCATATATAAAATACTTACAATCTATATTGAAAATAAAACACTTTCTTGTTGTCCAACAATGCAAGCGCATACGAAACTGCGATTTAATTAAAAGCGTGAAGCAAACACTTTCGCCATTAATTATGAAAGAACTTTGTTAACATGGATATGGTTGACGGCTGGAGATTGGATGCTATGGCATGGTGGATTATCGGGTCTTTGTACTCTGAGTTCGCGTTTCCAAGTCATTACGCCAACACTAGACTAGGACAATGGCATGGTTCTTGTTGTCGTCGTAGTTCTCGTCGTCCTCGTCCTCGTCCTCGTCCTCGTCCTCGTCCTCG
Organism: Leucophenga montana; assembly: GCA_035044765.1. Lineage (NCBI taxonomy): Eukaryota > Metazoa > Arthropoda > Insecta > Diptera > Drosophilidae > Leucophenga > Leucophenga montana. Next base: position 83,343 of record JAWNNQ010000265.1, read on the forward strand.
TCGTTGTCGTTTTTGTTATGTCGCATGGTCAATATCCGTTCAGAAAATTGCTTTGTCGAACAAATTAGTGAAACCAATTAAACTAATATACAGAGGAATGTTACTTACTGACAAAACAGCCAATGGCGGTTATATATATTTATATGTAAGTTTATGTTTCGTTCGTAAAGTTTTATATGGATTCGTTTCTTTCGTGTTGTCCATAATCGAGTTCAGTTGAGTTCGGTGAAATTAAGCTTTGGCACGTTAGCGAGAAACGCGAAAATAGCCTGATTGGCGTTATGTCAAGAAGGTGACATGGGCTGCCATGGAATGGAATGAAATATGATGCGATTTTATGGGAAGAGCGCGTGCCAGTGCGACTACAAATATAGCGTGACTAATACGTATTAGTGAGTCCAAACGGTATGCGCTACCCATCGAAACAACGAAATAACTGACTGAATGACTTAGTATGGACTTAGTGGATCCGAAATTTGACTTGCGACTGGTGACTTGCGACTGGTGACTGGTGACTTGCGACTGGTGACTGGCGACTGACGACTGCTGGTGCGATTGACTAGTAAACGTGTTAAAACATCGGAAATCGTGTTAAAGACTTTTCGTTTATTTATTAAATACTATATATACTAAATACTATATATATAAATATATATATGTATATATATATATATATATATATATATATATATATATATATATATATATATATATATATATATATATATATATATATATATATATATATATATATATATATATATATATATATATATATATATATATATATATATATATATATATATATATATATATATATATATATATATATATATATATATATATTTATATATATAGTATTTATATATATAGATATATATGTCTTTAACACGATTTCCGATGTTTTAACACGTATACTAGTCAATCGCACCAGCAGTCGTGAGTCGCCAGTCACCAGTCACAGTCACCAGTCACCAGTCGCAAGTCAAATTTCGGATCCACTAGTCCATACTACAGTCATTCAGTCAGTTATTTCGTGTATGATGAGTATATATATATATATATATATATATATATATATATATATATATATATATATATATATATATATATATATATATATATATATATATATATATATATATATATATATATATATATATATATATATATATATATATATATATATATATATATATATATATATATATATATATATATATATATATATATATATATATATATATATATATATATATATATATATATATATATATATATATATATATATATATATATATATATATATATATATATATATATATATATATATATATATATATATATATATATATATATATATATTCTTAGCTTTTCTAAACTGTCTCATTTTCGCACTCATTTAAGTCTTTATGTATAGTAAAAGGCTTTATCGTAAGTTGCTACATATAACAATTTCTTTGATTTTCATGCTACAGATGGAGAGTGGTCTATAAAGTTCTATACCTACATATTTACGATGAAAGACTGCTTTGTGTTATGTTAATATAGGGTACGAAGACACCAAGGTTTAAAACACGAACATGGCTAATTCGACTCTGTTTCCGTTGCTGAACGAGAAACAGAGCTATAAAAGAATGATTCAGTTTTAATTCACAAAGAGTGTTTTTATACTTTATGGAGTTTACTACCCCCCCCCCCCCTTCCACTTCTGCTTGTTACATACTTTTGCACAAACTTTTTATAGCCGTGTTCCTTTGGATATATGGTATAAAAATCGACTTTGAACTAAAGATTATTAATTTTTTCATATGTTCAAGTAATTCACACCAAAAACCAAAGTTTTGATACAATTTACATGAAGTTTCAAGCTGTGAATTTAGGTAGGTTATTGCAAATCCTAAACGGAGGTGCAAGTTTGTTGGAGCCTACCCCAAAGTGTGCGTGACATGTGCCTTGATAATTATACAAAGTGTCCGTTCATATGAAGCCACCATCTTCAATGTCAAGTTGACTTTGCCTCCAATAATAAAGTTTTTCATGAAAAAATCGCTAAAATAATGGATAAACCACATCTATTTCTTTATATGTGAGGCGTTATATTAAGTTTTATGTTGATATTTACTATAATAAGAAAGTTTCCATACACTGTGCCAAAATTAGGCAAAAAGTTTTTATGGAGACTATCCCTAAAAGTAGGCGTGACATGTCTGATATTTATGTCTTGATATTTATGTGAAGCATCCGTCCATAAGAAACCGTCATATTAAAGAGAGACTTAAAACAAATAATATTAATTGAAAGTGCCAACTCAATTAGCCAAGAGGTAGCCAGCAGGCTCGTCGAGAAAGAAGGTAAAACACCACGTAAGGTATAAATGGAATCGATTGCAAGCCAGTTACAACTGCGTGTAAAAATAGTGGCCTGTAATTTTTTAGTTCTGCGCCCGGATTATTGCTGGACGGTACTGATAGCCAGCACCACACAAATAATCGTCTCCTCTTTTTTGAAGTTTTTGTATGAAAAAACTTGTGGTTTTTGTTGTTACTTAAGCTAGAAACAACAAATTTGATGCAGATTCAACTTTTGTCAATCCCATTAGCAAAAATTGGTACAAAAAAGGATAAAAACAACCAGACAGACGGACATGACTAGATCGACGCATCTCGGCGTGTTGCACAAGAATATTTATACTCCGTGGAGTCGCTGATGGCCTCTTCTATGCGTTACAAACTTTCCGACAAATTGATATTACCCTTTTTACACTATGCATGAAGGGTATGCAATTATACTTTTCATTTCCTTATGTATTATGTATGATTTCGAATCTGGAGTTTGAATTCCGCTATGTCCTATGTACGAGGACATGTTTTGTTTTTCGATTTGCATGGTTGTTCTCGTTCAAGAAACTATTGTGTAGGCTGAAGCCTATTTGCTTAAAAGGACTGCAACTCTTTCTGGTTTGATTCAATGATAAGATTCATTTCAAAATGAATTGCGTTACGTAATACTTGAACGGGCCCAAATTATTAACGTAAGATGTGTCATATTTGGAATTTTTAACTTAATTAAGAACAAAAACAAAAAAACTTCATACAAAACCATACAAATGGAGGTCAAGTTTGTACGGGCGTTACCCCATAAAGTGGGGTTGGCATGTTCGTTTAATACTAGTTATCTACATAGGTAAAAGGGGAGTCTATAAATATTTAAACTTGGAGACTCTATCTTTTATATTCTCCGAGATCTATTCATTCAAACAGATGGACGGGAGGACAAACGTACATGCCTATATCAAATCGTCTTTCGATACTGATCAAGAATATATATATACTCTATAGTGGCTGTCACTGCTCCTTCTGCCTGTTACACTTTACAAACAAGGGAAAACAATCAATTTTATATGCTACGTTGTTACTTGTTTACTGAATAAAAATGCCGGTGTGATGGGAACGTTCTCCAGCCCCCTTGCCCCTGGATCCGCCAATGCTCTATGGATACTGCTCTATGGATAAATATTAGAGTAAATAAAGAATTATTATATTAAGATATAAACAGGTTTAAAAGTGTAATGAAGCCAGCCACTCGAATTAGCTACGAATCTTCCGGCTATGAAGTACATTATGCTGGACGAATTGAAAGAATGCTGCACATGAAAGAAAAATAGAACAAATATTGGACAAATCTTTGGAAATTCATAGGAGCCAGACAATCAAACTAGTTAACATTGAAAATGTTGCTGCCCACAGTCTACCATCTTCATTTCTTTTCCTAAAATATTTCGTCACTTAATAAGTACTTAAGTTAGATCATATTTCGCAATTAAGATGCTTTTATCGGCAGCTTCATTCATTTGGCTCCACATAATGGCTCCACAAAGGGTATACAATGATCTATTTATTAAAATTAACTTGAAATAATTTTTGGCGAATTTCTATTGACTCTCGCAATGGATTTTAAATCATTTTTCCATCACTACTAGTTCAGCCCTCATTCTGCGCCTATCAAAAGATTATCCAGAATTTACAGCATGACATTTTTCCTATGATGGTTTAGAATCGACATTTTAAAAAACATAAGTAAATTTCCTTATCAGCAGAAACATATATTACATATTGTCTCAAACGAGATGTTCGGAATCAAGAATCTTTTACAAGTTTTCGAACAATAATTTTAATGTTCCGAAAGTGCACTTGTTGTGCCACATCCTAGTAGAGTTCATTATGCCACATATCAATGTAATCGCTTTACTCTGCATCAAGCGGGAGAAATTCAAGCACATCGATGAGAATAAACAGACTTAATACTCAACCTGTAATACCCAGCTATGCATTTCGACAGAACATGCTTAGCCCATTGTCCTCTATTTTCACATGAAAATATGAAAAGCATTTAATACTGGACCCCAAAAAAACATAGGGTAATTTATCCCACGCCCCCTCTTCAGGCCGGCGTACGCTGTCACCAGACTAGAAGGTATGCAAAGCTAAAGAAAGCACTAATATCTATGCATATATAAACGTTCACATCTTTTTTAATCCCAATTGGGCAGGATGTGAAAAATATTTCAACTAAGGTAGGTAAAAACTAGGTAACGACTTCGGCCAATCACTAAGCCATGAGTTCTCTCCCTCAGTTCTCTCAATTTGTTAAAAAATTACAACAAGAAAGTCTAAAGTGAGTGACTCTATTGAAATAAGTAACAGACAGACTTGCCAACATGTTGGCGAGCATCAGTTGAGAGCGGGGCTTCATAGTTTTGTTGGTAAAATTTGTTGGTCGATCGCAACATGTTGAGCCAAGCAAGTTGGTCATACTTAACTTTCTAAGCATTAAAGAAACAGAGAAGAGGGCGAATACGCTTATACGGGTTAGCCTAATGTTGAGCCCAACATGTTGGTCGTACTAAACGCTCTCAGCATTATCAAATGATTTCTATTCTCACTATAATGGTTGAATATCAATCACATGGAGACGACTAGTAAGCTGAATTCATGCAGTGTACAGCAGTTGATTGCATTCAAGCCCACTAAATTCTAAGATTACGTTCTGCTTTTCGTTTGATATATCACTTTTTCATTGCCATAATCTAATATGATAATTTATTTCTTTGGAGAGGCTTCCGGCCATGCAGCAAATTTAAGAAGCATATTCAATAATCTCCAAGCTAACAAATTTTCATTTAATTCAATACTTTTCCGATTACCCTCATAAACCAAATGGAAAATGGAAACCAAATGGCGGTGAAAAGTTGTCGACCGCAGAAATGTTTACTTTCCACTTTGCTCTTCCGCTCTATTTTTGTCACCACATTGTGACGCATTTTGGCACAGCATGGATTCACTTCGCCTCACATCATGCCCAGCCCAGTGAGTCAACCGTGAGTGAGTGAGTGAGTGAGTGTATTTAATGCGGCACAGCTGTGCCGTCAACCTGCTTCATCCTTCTCATTCGGCTGTCTGACTGGCTGCCTGAATGTACGCCGGATTGGCTTCAAATGTGTTGAATCCGTCGCCCATTGCGGCGGCATCTCACGGATGTGCAAAGGCAATCTGCTTCAACATAAAATCCTCTAATTTTCTACTTTGACTTTGCAGGCGCTAGTCAATTATTCTCTGTACTCATTCAAGCCTCTCGAGATTGTTTTTCGCCCGTTTTCGTTCCGTTCTTGTTTGGCTAATTGCCATCGCTCATTAGGTACATTATTTATTAAATAAGTCCAATGAATTGTTAAATAGACTGCGCAAATTTTTGCCTTTTGTTGGCACTCACTGGCTTGTCAGTTCACACCTAACTCCCCCCCCACCCCTCCCCCCTACAAAACTATTCACGACAAACCTTTAAAAAGTCGTTTGACTTTGCTTTTGAGGCACAACCAGGTGCGCAACAATGCATGAACAACATTTCAATTTTGTTAATCTACATGGGGATTTTTCGTAAACATTCTTCCATTGAGGTAGTTCAATTCTATTATGTTTTATGAACTTTATTGCATAGACAATATACCCTATACACCCAACACCCATCGTAACTATTTCGTACCAATGTATAGCCTTATGTTTGTCCATGTTGCTTGCCTACTATTTATAAATTTTGGTGTTCACGATCCCCTGTGAGGTTGCGTAGCTACATACTTCTGCACCAGTGCGTATCGTGAATGATATTTTATTGGCATCTGAGGCTCATTTCCGAAGTATATTTTTGCGCAGAAACTGCATTCGAGCTCTAAACTTCCCCGTCACTTCATGATTTTGAGATGTTTTTGAGGTTATGTACATGAAAAACTGATATTTAGTGTAGTTTTAAGTTTAGATACAGACTGAACAACTTTTTTTTAATAATCTACATATAATTTAGTACTACTCATTACCTGTTGTCCTATCGGATGGTGTCGTAGGCTGTTTCTTTCAAAAGTTATGCCCACATTAAGATGGCGGTATGAAATTTGATGCATATACGATATGTACGCTACTATTTTGAAGTAGAAAAGTAGTACTACATGATGGAGTGGGTAGAACAAATGACAACAAAACGTTGCAGCCTGTATCTAATCTCAAAAATATCCAAAATATCCATCTTTCGTGCACATAACCTCAAATATCTGTAAGTGCGTACGTGATGTACCTATTCCGAGTTCGAACTCAGATTGTGCGCGGAATTTTACTTGACAATGACTGTCAGCTGTCCAACAACAATCACAATACGTTTATTATCGATATATTTTATTATTTAAATGAAGAAGCTGAGTTTTGGCCAGAGTTATTTATTTATTATAACTTATTTCGTAGTGCTCCAAGAACAATATATCTTATAAATTAACGTACTAATTACAAATAACAATAGTACTCTTCATTCCATTAATTTATTTTGACGTCCTTTCTCGATCACAATTACACGGCAATGGCTGCTTTTTCTGTCAGTGTCGCCGTTTCCTTATTATCTACTTTTCAGTAGTAACTTGAGACTAAATTATGACAAATGTACTAATTTATCACTTATGACCAATTTGTGCCTCTATTTAATACTAACTTATACTAACTGCTGAACCCAGTCACCATGATCTACTGTGTCGCATAGTTTCCGTCGTTCATAAACTGCTGAACATGCTTCTGATGTTAAGCATGTTCCTCTATCTGTTATGCATCTATTCGGCCAGCTATAGCAGTCAAAGTATTTATTTAGGGCTGCCACAACTTCTTTTGTAATCGTATTTAGAACTGAGTAAAGTTTTACGAATTTGGTAAATGCGTTTACAATGACCAAGATGCGTTTCCTCTTAGATCGGAGTGACGTCAAAGGTTCCAAACTAATACAAATGGATCGTATGAAACGGGTTTCGAATTTTGGGTATACTATGTAAATATTTTGCGTTCGAATGCTGAGGTGCTAAATACATTATACATCTTAAGTAAATCTTGTTAAATTTATTAATTTTATTTTTCAACTACTCAAAATCGATTTATTACAATCGTCAAGTCGTGAAAATAGACTACTCAATATTATTCGCCCAGTAGCATATCTAGGCAATTCGTATTCTCTAATGTAGTTCGAAGTCGTGAAAATGGCCCTAAATCATATGCTTTACGTACAGCAGTTATGTTGTCAAAATAATCAGGGCTGGCAAGACATTTGTAGGGTTGTCGAATACATTTTTGTTCTACAATTGTGAGTTAATTTAAACAAACTGGCATAACTTTTAAACGGCTTAATAAATTAAAACTATGTAAACAGCATGCTCAACTTTATACGTTTCATTATTTTCAACTTATAGAGCGAAGAGAAACGCTAAGAAGAGTGCGCTTGTCGAATACTTTTTTTGAGCACATTACGCTTTTAACTTACGACGGGTACAGGGGCATAACAACTTAACTTTTGCAGATTTTTTTTTGTTTTTAGTGGTGCTAGCAATCAGCGTTTCTGCAATTGCAAATGTTGAAAATCCGATTTTGCATTCAGACAGAATACTACTTCGTAATGCTGTCAAAATCGAAAGCACCTTATGCTTTTTACATACAAAAAAAAAAAAAAAAAAAAATGAAAATGAAAATGAAAAAACCCAAAATGACATTGCACTTTTATTATTGTACAATATGAAATACTCCGAGCTACAGAGGCAGAAAAAAAAAAATGAAACGAAATCCAATTTGTTGAAAATAAAAAAATAAAAAAAATTAAAACGTAGCGAATAAAAAAATATTGCCAATCATTCGAGAACGAGCACGGCTTTTTCATTTGTTCATATGTACATTCACAGTTGATTCCGGTTGTCATTTACCAAACTGCCACCTTCGGTCGGCAGCGTGCATCCGGAATTCGGTCATTGTGGTGGCTCACTTGAGCAAAAATTTGATACGTGCAGCCAGATAGTCCAGCGCAATCGGGGGTATGCTCATCTCAACTGAAATTATGCCATCCCAACATCTCCTCGTACAGTCAAACAAACAGATACGTATTGAATTCGAAATGAGTTTGTGGTCGCCAGTGGGAAAGTGGGAGAGTGGGAGAGTGGGAGAGTGGGAGAGTATGAAAGGGACAACTCTCCTTTGTAGTTCGTTTTTAATATAAGAGGTGCTCTTGATTGTTTTGTATGTCCGCTCGGTAGAAAACCACAAAACTTTTCCGTGTCACGCAGCAATATCGCTTCGAAAAGGGTAGCATACGGACAACTCTTCTCCGTGCTTCAAAATGGAAGCTACTGGCACACACACACACACACACACACACACACAATATGAATAGTTAAATGCTTGAACCGGATAGCATAGTCTGACTACAGATGGCACAATGATGAGAGTAACACGACAACGGAGATAGCGTCAATCACTGAAACAACTTTCGATTTCATATTTTCTGTATGCGTTTCGTCTTCTTCTCCATTTTTTTTGTTTTGTTTTTTTTTTCTTACACTATGCATTAAACAAGCAGGGAAACAATTTGAATTCGGTTGAATATTGATTGAATGAAACGAGTAAGTGAGTGAGTGAGTGAGTGAGTGAGTGAGTGAGTGAGTATTCTATCTGAGTTTAGAGATATCGCGTGCAACCTAGAACGCAACCCAAACTCCGGTTTCCAGATTGTCGTCATTTGCTCACGGCAGCAAACTATGCTGATAGTAAAAACTGTTACCTATGACAATTAAAGCTCGAAATTACAACATTTGGGAATTCTCATTATGACGAAAAATCGGTCGAAAATCGTAGCCACGTTTTGAGCAGTTTCGATTAAAGGGTTAATAGTCAGTCAGTGGTCGAGTATAATTCAAAACACTTTCATTTTCAATTCAAGTACATACAAAAATGTGAATTAAAATGAAAAATCGATTCAAAGTGTTCTGCGGGTGTCAGCGTGGTAGCTGAAAACAATAAACAAATCATATATGTTTTCTATATTATGTACTTGAATATGTAAGTATGTCATATGGACATGACTCTAATATGGTCGTTGATGATACGGCACGCATTAGTTAGGTTAAGGCTTTATCAAATATTCATATACATTATTAAATTTTTAGTAAAGCAACGTCTGTCATTAGCTAACTGCAAAAAGTGTGTACAGCTTTTAAACATTGTGTGCTTTACTATCTTGTAAATAGTTATCAAGTTTTGTGACATGCTATTAATATGCCTATAAATATATACTCGTGTTCGTTTCAATAGTTTTAATTATACTTAAGGTAAGCCTACGATTACTGCTGCAACGAGTATGTAGTTAGAAACAACTTAAATTGTCTTCAATGTCTTGATTGTGTTTCAGGAATTTGAGAAGTTTTTTATTGTTTATATTTGTTCCAAAGTGTCTTGTACTTATAGCTGAAGATATAGTTCATCCAGTGTTCGAAAGCTGACGATTTGTCCTTAAATTAACTAATGCTTGCAAAAGTCGATATCATGAAATTAACTTATAAACGCTTTGAAATCAGCAAGTCGTTTTTCTTAACACTCTAACTGCATCAACTGGTAGCAAATTATAACACACAAGTCATCAACTGCATGCAACGAAATAAAAAAGAAAGTATTTTTGTTTCTACACGGTGTGATCTACAAATAGCCGAACTTTTTAGTTTGTTAAAATAAAAGAAACATGGTACTTTGTTTCAACGCGAATATTTATACAAAATACGTTTCATTTAGCTCAATACAACGTTTGGAACTCAATACAACGTTTATCAAAAATTCATTGACTTTTTTTGGACTTGCGAGGTAATGCATTATCACCCAATAAAAACAGCGGCTTTCCTTTGAAATATTCGCAAGTAGAAAGAACTGTCGACCACAAACGATGTAAAACTTGTAAATAATATTCTCCATTGATAGTTTGAGCTTCTGGAACAAATTCCCCGTGTACAATACCCTTAGAATCATAGAAAGTTATCAACGATGTCTTAATTCTGGACTTCTGAAAACGCAATTTTTTTTGGTTTTGGCTCGACTTTTTACGTCCAATCTGCAGATTGTCGTTTAGTTTGAGGATCATACTTAAAACAACATCTTTCATCACCAGCTATGATCGAATCAAGAAAATCTGTATCGTTTTCAGCTGTTGAAATGATGTCTTTGCAATGTTCTACACGACTGATTTTTTGTGCATCATTTAACTGATGTGGAACATAACGTGCACACATCTTTCTATTACCCAAATCTTCAGTTAATTTTTTATAGATTGTACAGTAAGATGAATGAATTCTTTTCTGCCAGTGAAATTTGCATCGATAGCGATTATTTCACTTACTTTTTCTACTAACTCAGCACGATTAGATGGTTCGGGTCGTCCAGGTTCTGGTGTAAACTTGTGTACGACTCATACAATCATCATCATAAACGTTTTGTAACCATTCGTAAGTCTCACCAAAATTTGCTACCGAATTTCAAATAATATTTAATATTTGCTCTTTGCTCCATTATGTTTTTACGACATAACTACAAAAAATGTTGTTATTAAAACGTGTGTCATTTTGTAACCTGTGAAACGATTAGCATGCACTTAGCTGCTTTCGAAAGAAGAAAAATGTACCTTTCTAACACTGCCAACATTTAATAGATGGCGCTATGTGTTCTTTGATTTAAATTAATAGTTCGGGTTTTTTTAGATCCATGTTGTGTTTTGCTTTGTATACGTACACATTGTGTCCGCGACACATTAGCTTACAGTGCTTCGCCTTATATAATTAAGTTGAGAGAGAAAATGCGAAAGAATAAGAGAGAGAGAGAGAGAGAGAGAGAGAGAGAGAGAGAGAGAGAGAGAGAAAGGTTGCAAAAACATGCACAGGTGTTAGTATGTATTTTTCACACACACTATACGTGTGTCATTTGTTTCGTTCTATGTGTGAAGATTATTATTTTATACCTATAATATTCAACCGATAAAATAAAGCTTTTGCACTGCACATCTTGACATCTCTTCTTTGGCAAAATGGTAGCTAGGGAACTGTTTTGCCTTCGCCTATTTTTTATATAGATTTCACTTTATTCTTAGTTTGCTACACATATCAATAAAATAAATTATTAAGTGTATTCTAATCGTAATTTTAAAGAATTTTGGAACAAGAGATTGTAAACAAGGTAGTGAAAGCAGACGGATACAAATTTGAAAGAAAAAAAATTTGGTATTCACTGCAGTAGTAAGAATATATATAAACTATATTTGACGCGCATTTCATTAATTTGTGTATGCGTGGAATGAGCCATCCCTTGTAACGAAAAACGAAAAGTACGATTGGCGCAAATGATCGAATTTCGATCCATGATATGACTTATAATAATTGTTAATATTTATATTTAATACATGTATTTGAATTCCTCCAAAGCTCAACTGGTTATTTTCACTAGGTGGTACAAAACACCTTCAAAAGGAAGGCCGATGATAGCCAACACTAAACTGCAGCTTAGCGAAAGCTCAACTGGCCTTTGAGCCAACCACCGTACACCGTATAAGCTAGACACAATTTTATACTAAAGAAATGTTCTAATATTGATCGATAGCTAAAGTTTCTAAAAGGTACAAGGTATCAACACCATTCTAGGAAGGTTGGTCCACCCAGATGCTGGCACAGCTGACCAAACTAAATGACACAGTAGTGTTGCTCTCTCAAAACTTCTGCAGAGTGAAGCATTCTGTCAACAGCATTGTTTTGAAGTAAAAGCTACGAAGAAAGAAACTGATGAAAAAAGCTTGATTCGCTCACCAAAAATTTTGAAACAGTTTGGTTTTGTGGAATTGTGGACTATTACCCCGAGGGGTATTACCCAAATCAACATGCTTACTGCCAGTTTTGTAATGCAATATTTATTAATGTGCAGCAGGCCTTAAAATCCAAAATCAGAAATGTGTTTCTGATACCCTACTATTTAAGTAAGCTTACCTTAAGGGGCGCTTATTTTCGCTTAAACTGCGAGTGGAAACGTGGTGCGAGTATGAGGCAGCAGAGAGACTTCAAGACTATCTAAACGAATGCTTCACTCTGAAAAGACGAATCTCTTCGGCAATCTATCACAACGGCTGAGCGTTCTGGCTTCTAAATTGGAGGAGTAAATACATACATACATCAACGTCGAATCGCAAACGTTTGCAGGTCGCAAGTCTACCTTGCGCAGTGTCCTAAGTTTCACTACCAACGAGTATCAAATTTCTTTTTTCTCCAGTAGGTACAACTAGCTCAATAAAATCGTCTGGCCAGTCGTCAATTTGGGCATCTGATCCAGTAGCTTTATATAGCAACGGTTCTGCATCAGTCACCATCCGCTTGGCTATGAGCCTCATTGGCTAATGATTACACAGGTCAACATGGTTTAGTTGTTGGAAAGCTAAGGGTATTTTCCGAAGTAGTTTGCTGCGTAGAATCCCAATTCGAATCATTAGCATTATATCAAAATCGTGACGTGATGGGCCAATTCTGACCCCGGCCAGCTGTCACACCAACCATTCGTATATATTCGTGTTACCCATATGCCCATATGCTAAAAGGGTATATTACGTTTGTGAAAATGTATATAACAGCGAAAAAGAAACCAGTCGATATGTGCGTTCAACCATCTGTTTGAACGACAAGATCTTGGAAACTATAAGAGATATTTAGACTCTCCTACACCCTCTACGAAGGTATTGCATAAAATATCGTAATATCCGCACTATAAGGGATAGCCCATATAGTAAACAGCCTCCCATATTTAAGTTTTTGTATGTTTTTCTTTTGTTTGATTGTTTGTTTTTGTTGTCAATTAAGCTAGAAGCACCATATTTGCTAGAATGTAAAAGTTCAACTTCAGCGTTGCTTCAGCATTTCGTCTCAGCTGAGTACTAGCCTATAGAAATAACTCAATTAAAACGCTTTAGTTTCAAGCTCAACCAATCGAAATGAATTATTGTTTATTTACATATGCGAGTGCATCTATTCAATTAACATAATCGAACGCATTTCTGCGTTAAAATAATTTGAACAGATTCGCTTGATTTTGGGCTCATTAAACAAATTATTGTAAATATAGAAAAGAAATTGTGGAAGTGCTCTGCTTTATGTTCGATTTATTTTAATGTTATAGTCGCCACTCTCGTTCAACAGCTTACTAATAGAACTTACTGTGCTGACTGCCTGCCAATTAAAACTCAAATCGATTGATTAAAAATTTATCAATTAATTAAGCTAGCGCAAATAACAAACAAACAAGTTTGCTCCCTCGAACTTGATTTGATTCAATGTTTCAACAAGCGGCATGTGGCATGGATATATGTAGGTAAGTGTGTATTCAATTCGGTAACCGATTGAGTGTCATGGAAGGAAATCGAATGATATTCGTAATATAGTAATATAGTAGTAAATAAAGATAGGGGGCAAAAACAAAAAAAGAGAAAAAAAGCTGAAAGAATTGAAGTACATTTATTTATTTTGCTACTGTGTTAAAAACATATGGAAGCGATGACACTTTTCATTGCATCGATAAAACATTCGAATGCAAATGCAATTCAAGTTTCTACGTCAAATTAGATAGATTTCTAACGTACTGTCGCAGCAGATGACATTTCCATTCGGTTGGATTGCATGATACTTAAACAATAAATAAACTAGCTACATACCTATTTACATATAATGTATATGCTCTATTTATGTCTATGTGCGTGTTTTTAATATAGATGGAATAATATCGTATTATCGCGTATAACAAAAATAGTTATAAATATGCAAGTAAGACTACAATGAACAAAGAACAGTATCAAAAATCTCCTACAATTCTGGTGTAGTAATACAAACAATCGAATTGTACTTCTTGTATGTATCTACTATATCTAAATATATAAATAGGCAAGTGCAAAACGTGCACACACTTTTTAACCCTCTTAAACACAACATATTCGCTTTTTCTTTTTTTGATAACTACGAATGTGTTGCGTCCAAGGTAGCTAAAAACCAGTTAACGTCCTATGACAATCAAAAAGATCTGAGCTCTGTCACTTCACTAAGAAATAACAACAAAAAAGTCAAAGTAAGTCACGCCATGTGAATGAGCAACAGACGAAAATGTGTTGCTATGGTTTGGCGCTGCGAATTCCGTGATATTACTCTCTTATTGATATTTTTATTATTGGCTAATTTTAAGTCAAAAGTTCCAACTTCGACCATAGCTATGGTGGACCGTATGGCAAAATACTTGGCATAAATTCGAATATTGCAGATATCGAGTTGAAACTTTGTATATTTTATAATTATAGGTAGCAAAACATTCAAACAAAATTTTAAGTTCATTTGACCACTCCTACACTGACCGCCCATATAAGACAACATTGCGGATAAGTAATAAAAGTTTAATATTTTAAACAGCCAAAACTTTCAAGGGAATCGGGATTTTGTTTTCACATTTCTTGCCACAATCTCTTTTCTATGTACCGGTTTTTTTTTTTTTTTGGTATTCATTTGTAATATTTCACTTTCACTCCTTACTTGCCATTTTTTAAACTCCATTCAAGCATGAAGTGGACTAATCCCATATTGAAGACTTTCAGGCATTGTTTTAACTAAATCTATATCGGTAGTTTCCGTAACTGGTTTTAGGCCTGCACCACAGATCGAGCATAATTGACAAGATTTCGTACCCGTTAAAGGGTTTAAAAGTTTGCTATCTATACGAATCAAATGAAGGTCATATGAGACGGTTATCTTTCTTTCACTTAAAATTGTTCCAACAAAAAGTGACACGTTTCTTATTTGTGTATCCAAATAGTTCTTTTCTGCAAGAATATGATCTTTGCTTTCTTTGGCAAATTTCATTTTAAAGGGTCGACAAAATCTTACAGACGGAGGAGTTCTATTATCCAGAAAACCGTTCCTATCTCATTTATTAATTTTAGAGGTATGACGGTAGTGACAAACAATGAATGTTCAAAAGAATCTGGTTCATTCGTTGCAAATCAACTTTTATACATGCTTTGTAGTACAGTTGATCCATCAAATCCATAACTCGTAATCCATAACATTAACGTAAAGTTCGTACACACAATTTGTTAAGTTATGAAATAAATATTCTTGTAATAGTAAGATTCGGCTGGCAGTATGGTTTAACAAATCTTGTAAGGCAACTTTTGTCATAGTTTCTGTAACCGTTATTCCCGTGGGCCTCAATTGCAACTTTGCTTCCTGAAACTTGTACTAGCTTGGGTTTATGTCACAATTTTGCAGTTTGCCTACATTTAACGAATTTTTAAGCAAGAATTCCAAAGCTTCATTTGGTTTTAGATGTATTGGTTTCGCTACACATAGCTTTCTTCTTTCTTCTGTTGCCCCGCTTTCAGTGACAATGGAATTCTTTAAAACAAATGTAGTATTATTATCATTAGATTTGCTTGCTGATATTTTGGCTGCATGAATCAAAAGTTGGGTATCGTTTTCGTTGTTCATCGCTACATCGGCAGCTAATTTCCTTGTCAGGCGTGGCACTGCTTCATCCTATGCTACCTTTGACCGTCCTTTAAAGCTGCGCATCTCTTCTTGTCTGTCCAAAACGGTTTTTATACTCATTCTGAATGTATTTTTTTTTTCTAAATGTAAGCATTTTTCGGCTGCACTTCTGCAGTTTGGTTTTGATATAAATTTCAAAGCTTTTTACTTTCGTACTTTTACTCCTTTTTTCATCGCTTTACTTATATTCGCTAAGTTGCTCAAAAATTCAGCTTGCAACAGCGGAAGCATTTCGGTTATTGTCAATTCAAACGTTGTAAAGGACTCCCGGTGGTTTCGGGTCGAAAGCTGGGATAGCTCAGCTTTTCCAGAGTCTGCTTTACATAAATTTGTATTTGCAGACCCTGAGGTAAGGAAACACTTTACTTGTTTTATTTAATTATTATTTTCTCCTTTATTTGTTGCTTATCCTTTTGCTTTATTTGTTTATCGCTACGTTTATTCGTATATTCTCCTTCACTATTACACTCGTATATGTCCTGAATGATCTGCGTGCCAACCAAGCCGTTTAGTACTTTAACCTCAAGGACTTCACTTGGCACTCTATATCCTGGTGACAGTACGAGCCGTTTTAATCCTCAAATAATCAAATCGTTTCACCACCAATGCTTTTATCATTAGTGCCCTTGCAAGATCTGAACACTCCAATTGTTAGCGTTATAATTTGAATTATTCTTGCTCCACTGCAAGTCCTTAATTCCAAATTAATTACGCTTATTCTTGTATCCTTGCTCCAATGCAAGCCTTTTAAATAATATTTTATTTCAAAATATTATCCTGCTCCAATGCCGACTTAAAATTACCACTTAGTTATCTATTATTTTTCTTAGGGCGCTAGTCCTCAAATCCTTTTGAGACCCAATGCCCAACTTCTTAATTTCTTTCAACACCGAATAATCAAATCCTCTTATTTAATTCCTATGTTCAAATTCATTCCTTAACCCTTTGTATTCTTTTGAGACCCACTGCTCAAGCTTATTACTCAAACCTTTTGAACCAATTATTATCTCAATGAGAATCAAAGTCAATATCTTAAGTGGCTCTTCCAACAAGTGCCCAAATCATACTCAACAAGAGTCCAAAATCCACTGTATTAAACCGAGGCGTTGCCAACAAACGCCCAAATTATAATGTCCTACTGCGACAATGGTGCTCCTTTTATATCATTTTTCTTATCATTACTTTTTCTTTTGCATGGCTCCAGATTGTCGCGCCACTCATTCTTTACACCCCTGCGCGCTGATGACTTTACATTGGTTTCTTATGCATTTTGGGTGTCATCACCTACAACCACATACAAAATACATTGCCCAACAACAACCACACATTAAGTTCATTTCGCTATTTCCTTTGAACTTTTGGCGTTCCGTTAAATTTCAACAGTTGCAAACACATTGACACTGTTACATAATTCGAACTGCAGTAGTTAAGTCATGCCTCTGCAATCAAAGCAGTCCTTAATATTGTCTGTTCGGAACTGTAATCCATTTAATTCATATCCTGGCTCTTCTGCATCTTTAGGATCACTTGCAGTGCAATGCCATCCCTCTTTTCCATGCGTAACCATATACCCTGTGCCTCACAACTAAGCCCCTTGACTCCAGTAACCTGTGTCAGTTAAAGTATGTTTGCTTAAGCTTAACAGTCCTCTGTTTTGCTTTCCGGCACTGGGTTTTACAACTTTTCTGTACTCAATCCGATTATAATATGAAATTAGTATTCCGGATCGACCAGTATTGCAATTTTAATGCCCATTGATGCATATTCAAAAATCGTTTGCATTACAAGTCCTAGAATTGAGTTTTAAGCCGCCTTGTAATGGCCAGTGACGTCATTGACCATAACAATCCTCGAAGATCACAGTTCTGCTACTGCTGTTAGCATTTACCTCTTCTGTTATATTCGCTATCTCTGTACTGCGGTTAATACAATACCAGCTGTTAACACACTGTGGCTTGACATATCTGTTATCTCGCTCTGTTGCATTCTCGATCGCATTGACTTCCCTAGTATTAGAACAGCTGTGACAACATCAGCTGTTTCGTGAGCATGAAATTTAACGGAAAT